>PISW01010873.1:0-45585 GCA_004023785.1 Mungos mungo
GTGGCTCAGTCAGTTAAGCATCCAATTCTTGATCTCAGTTCAGGTCTTGATCTCAGGGTTGTGAGTTCAAGCCCCATGTTGGGCTCCATGCTGGGCATGAAGCCCATTTAAAAAAACAAATAAAAAATGAAAAAATAAAAAGAAGAAGAAGAAGGCTCTATTCATTAGAAAGCCAGACTATTTCAGCAAAAATCTCAGCAGTAACTCTGAGGTCTGGGAGAGTGATAAAAGTAGGCTCCACGGGGCTGGGTCTTACGCCAGCATGGACAGAGGGAATCTCACATTTAAATTGAAGATTCTATTCACTCAGCTACTCTTCATTGGACATACACTGTTAGTTTTGCTAACCTGGTAAAGAAAAGTACCTTAAATTTTTTTTAATCAAAAAATGTTTTTGAAATTCATAAGAAAAAATGTCTCCTCCATCCATGTTTTACCATATGCCTACTTTCCCCCTCACATATTTCACATACTTCAACCAAGTATGGAATTTATATTATCAAAAGTTCTGGGCCTGGGCTCTGTTAGATACTAGAAGATGATAATACTCTGGGATTTTATGAAGAAAAATGAATTTATTAAGACTTGTCAAGGGAAGTGTTGTCAAGTACAATGGAGGTTACAAATCCAGATTTCAACTATTGTGCTTCCCCAAGCTCGGAACTCCTTGTGTGTGATGTGTCTAAAAAAGTAGCTCATAAAATTTAAGGCTGGAACTCACTATTTTCCATTACAGTTATTCCCTGTACTTCTCATCTCTGTTTCACTGTCCTTTTCAACTTCTCAAACAGCTATTTCCCACCACAGTTCATGAAACTGTACTGTATTAGTCTGCTAGGGCTGCCATAACAGGAATACCACAGAAATGTGTATTTAGCAACAGAAATGTGTTTTCTCACAGTTCTGGAGCCTGGAAGTCCAAGATCAAGATGTCTGCAGGGTTGGTTTCTCCTGAGGCCTCTCTTGTTGGCTTGTACATAGCTGTCTCCTCACTGTGTGATCTTTTCTCTGTGCATGAACATCTCTGGTATCTCTCCCTTTTCTTAGAAGTAGTCTCTGCAGTAGTCAGTGGAGGCCTGCTTAGATGCAGGAGAAAAGACTTATTGGTAGGTCAAGCAGCAGTTAAGCAGATGAAGTAGTGGCTGTGTCTTCAGCCGCTACCTGTGTGGTTCAGGAGTAACCAAGGCTAAACTTGTTTACTAGACAAGTAACTGCTAACTTGTTACCAGACACAACACTGAAAGTTAAAAGTGTGTGGAATTGAGTTAATCATGCTTCTCAGTTCATTGTACACTGCCCTCATTAGCTGATACTCTTGACTTATTTTTTCTCACGTCTTTTATTCCTGTCCCATCAATATTTACTATCTCTAATGCATTTAACATGGTTCCTTAGACATGTATATACTTTTGGAAGACCTATAGTGTTTTGTGCATGTTTTAAACTGGGATCCTGTAACCACTGCTCTTGTGAATCAACCAAAGGACATGGTGTTGAGAAACTTTGTTTTCTAAAATCAAAGATTGCCAGAAACTTTGTTGTTTGAAATCTTATCAACAAGACTGAAACATTCTACTTTTGCCTGAAAAATCTGAGTAATTCCAATGCAGAGAAGCAGCTAGGCATATAACTTCAGATAAGGGTTTTGTGGAAACAACAGTCTATATTTATTTTAACTGAGTAGTAGCAGTTCCCAAGGGAACAGGACCTTAAGTCTGCATGTTGGCCCAGGTATGAGGTTAATCCCTTTACATACAGTTTTGCTTTAATTTGAGCCTCTTGAAACATTGTTTCATTTAAACTCTAGTAACCTCTACTTTTCCCCAACCTCCTGTCTTTTCCTGTGTTTAGCTGGACACCCATATTTTCTCTGGTTAATGGTCTACCTTGTTGCAGCATATTAATTTGGCTTTATTGGACTATGGGTTTGTCCCTGACGATTTTTATCAGATAGACACATGCACAATATTACTGAAGATCTTTCTTTTTTCTTAAAAAACCCACACACCAGTTTTTGTTTTAAAGGCAAGATCTATCCATGTTGTTATGTGTAAGTCTAATTCATTACTTCTAATGGCTGGATAGAGTTTCATCTTAAAACACATTCACACTCTGACATGCCATATTTATTTTATCTATTTCCCAGCTTAATTATTTATGTATTTTATTATTATTTTTTTTAATGTTTATTTATTCCTGAGAGAGAGACACACACAGAATCTGAAGCTGGAGGGGGGCAGAAAGAAAGGGAGACACAGAATCTGAAGCAGGCTCCAGGCTCTGAACTGTCAGCACAGAGCCTGACGTGGGGCCAGACTCTTGGACTGCAAGTCGACACTTAATGGGCTGAGCCACGAAGGCTCCCTTCCATTTTCCAGTTTAGATACCAGTCCTTTTGTACTACACACAAACCATTTCCTCTTGAATTTTCTCTGATGAAACTGCCTGATAGTTTTTGGTATACATTTTCTGAAGCAGTACTGTTGAGTTCTAAGGTGTGCAGCCAGAACAGTAGCTCCCATTTATGTACTTGCCAGCACTTGGCATTATTATCTGCTTTCAAATACTTTCCAATTTGATGGGTATAAAGCGATACTCCATTTTTGTTCTGATTTGTATTTCTTTGACCACAGGTGAAATCAAACATCTTTTCTATGTTGATTACCTAATTATTTTGCTTCCATGATTTGCCTATTAATATTCTCTCTCCCTGTAAGAAAAGCTAGGTTTTCTATCTTTATACAAATAAACCATAAGAGCTAGTTTTTGACTTGTTATAATTTACAGTTAATCAGAACTAACTTAGAGTTAAGCAAAAAATAGAGAACAATGGCGTGGTATACTATGTGGTACTTCCTGAAAGTGCAAAAGATCATCCCTTGAGACTAGAACAATTGTTAGTTGTTTCTAGAGGCAACTGGGAGATATTTGAAAGTACAGATATTTGTGAACATAATTCATTCCAGGAACATGCTTGTAATCCAAAGCACTTGTATATCAAAGCAAATTTTCCCATGAGAAATAATGGAAATTCACACAACCCAAAAATATTGATATAAAAATAATTACCATACTGTAATATAATACAAAGTAATAAAGAAAATACAAGATATAAAGAAAACTAAACTAATTAACCTGCACTTCCTTTTGAAAACCTTCGTGGCTGGTGTGATAGAGACAAGAGAGAGGAGGGTTATTGTGTAGGAGGACTTTTACTATCACTAATGGAATCACTGCTCTCTGTTGGCTCAGTGGAATCTTTTTCTTTTCATGAAACTTCAACAAGGACTCTATCCAATGACATAGAATGAAGCAAGGCATTCCTAAGCATACTCTTGTATGGAAAAGGACTGTCCACACATGCTTTGAAGTGACAAAAAATACACTAGTGTCAGTTGTGGGCACCTTCCAACATTCCAAAAAATCACTGATTTCTGCTAAACACCATGGTCTGAGACCAAATAGCCAAGCATGGGAGACTATCACCCCACAATCCTAGGGCATGTGCACTAGAGAACAATCTGTTCAGTTGTGATCATGTGATGTTCGACATCATACACTACTTGTACTCGCAATCTAAGGTTTTAGTGTATAGGGAAGAGGAAAGCCATGGAGGAGAGACAACATTCCATACTGTGGCAGGCAGCACGGACAAATGCCAGAGGAAGAAAGGTAGGTGGTAGTCCAGAAAAGGCAGGAAGACCAGTGTCAGCGAAGGGTATGGTTGGGGAAGCGGTAATTAAATTTGGATAAATAAGATTTAGGACGGACTCATAGGTCCCTGAGTAGAGAAGTAACAGGGTCAAAAGCGGTTGCTATGATTTGAATGTGGTGTCCCCTGCCTCCAAAACTGACATGTTGAAATTCTAACCCCAAAGATGAAAGTATTAGGAGGTGGGGCCCTTGGGAGTTGCTTTGTCCTCATGAATGGGATTAGTGACTTGTAAAAGAGGCTCCAGAGGTCTCCCTTGCCACTTCCACCTTGTGATGACACAGTGAGAAGGAGTCTGCTATGAACCAGTAAGAGGGCCCTCTCTTTAGCATGCTGGGCCATGGCCGTGGTCGTCCCAATCTCCGTAACTATGAGAAACAAATTTCTGTTGTGAATAAGCTACCCAATCTGTGGTATTTTGTTATAACAGCCTGAATGGACTGTCAGTGGTATTTTTAGAAAGATCTGATTTTTCCCTTAAAAGGATTGAGAAAGTAGATCAGTGATTAGAAGAGATTGTAAGTAAAAAGTGAATGTTTATTTGAATTGAGCAGAAAATATGTACTGAGATGTTAGCACTGGAACTTAAAAAAAGGATAATTAGAAATTTTTAAGGAAGAAAAAGGATTTGGTGATACTATATAAACAATGGAAGGGCCACTGATTACTGTTATATTTTAGTTTGAGGGACTAGAAAAATGAAGATGATATTATCTAAAATAGGATAGTATTGAGGCACCGGGGTGGCCTAGTCGGTTATGCATCTGACTTCGGTTCAGATCATGATCTCATGGTTCGTGGGTTTGAGCCCCATATTGGGCTGTGCTGACAGTTTAGAGCCTGGAGCCTGTTCTGGATTCTGTGTGTTTCTCTCCCTGCTCCCCCACCCCTTTCTCTCTCTCAAAAATAAATAAATAAATAAATAAATAAATAAATAATTTAAAATAGGATAGTTTGTGAGGGAACATAAGCAACCGGGGAAGAATATAAATTGCAAAGGTGTTATATTTTAAATTCTCTGTAGGATGTAAGGGGAGAACATATTATTCACAAATTCAATATTTTTTTTGTTTTTTTCCTTATTACTAGACTTTTCTCAAGCCCTATTTCCCATTTTCTTTCTTCTTTTTCTAATTATTCTTTCTACACACAAACTCCCATTAAGCAAGTGCTATTTAACAATTTCTCTCCATTCCTTCAACTCCTGAAAAACATCAACCAACCTTTTGTAAAACTTTCCATGTGTTTATGATACTCAAACACTGTATTCAACCAAATGGTACATTTTATTATAGTGATCGATTTATATATCGTTTGCTGAATGCAACTATGTTGTAGGCATTTTGGCCAATATAATTTGTTAAAATCCTCTCAGCAAAGTGCTGTTACAATGACCATCCTCTGGGACTTGGGAATAGCCTTATTATACAGAACTTAATGTTATACACTAATAGCATTTATTAGAATGGAATTCCATATGTATTATTACTTCCGACATCAGCCTGGTTTTTTTGGTCTCCTCACAGCATGAGACTTTAGTAATTATGCTAATGTTAGCTGATTCATGAGGACAACTTCCTAAAGTGCACTTAATTAACTTGGAGATTTTGTAAACAGCTGTACATGTAGGTTCTGCAAATTGTAGGGATATGTCAGTCTGACAGGTGTACAGTCTGCCTTCCTAACCTCATCGCTTTTTACTACAGCTGAAAACAATAAGAAGCTCAGATCTGGCACCTATTGAAGCAAACGCTTGAGGTAGATTCTGAAAAATGTCACTTCAGCCTACCTGAAGATGGAGGTGATCAGATTCCTCCAGTCTGAGTCTGTGGAGCCAGATGAGTTAAGTAAATTGTTACCTTTTAAGTTGGTACGAGGGAAAATATTCAAGTTTATTTCTTCAGCAAAGGGAATGATTTTTCCAACATGATGCTACAATATGATTTCCCCCCATGGGTTTGTTAGTACCACTGACCAATATAGCTTTTCAGGAGAATTTTCTCCAAGTTAGATTTCACATCCACAGACTCCATTATCTCTGCTTCTCTTCAATTTCAACTGCTGGATTGATATGATATTTGAGTGACTGATCATCCTTGTTTGAATGGAATTTACCTAATATTTTATTTTTGAAATTTTATTGAAAGCTCATAATCCCCTACAAGTGAGAAATTAATATTCATATACAAAGGACATTTAATCAAGACTAACAGTACCATGAAAGACTTTAACACACACACACACACACACACACAGACACACACACACACACATTGAAAAGGTAAGTGAATCACTTCAGAGCCAAGACCAAGATAATCAAAAAATGGAGGAAGAAAGAAACATCAACAAGAAAGAATGAAAGAAAAAAAAACCCTTACTACATAAAATTAGGAGAAATACCAATTGCGCAAAGCTAATGACAACACAGAATATGGATAGTTTTGAAATGCACTTCTTATTACTACTGCATAAGATCACACGCCCAGATAAGTCCTACTAACTAAGCTAGGGATTTGTCTATGGTTTCTCAAGGGTCCTGGCAAGGTCTTTCCCCCTTCATTAATTTAAGCTACAATCTTGGGTATAATCTCTTTGGGAATTAGCTAAGGTACATCTAAAGATGATCAAACACTTATTGCTTAGCATTTTCTTTAACTTCAATCACCAGAACTTCCTCCCCAGCCTCTGCAGAAGGAGCCATGCTGATGATGAGTGATTGACGAGTAGTTCCTCTGGGTAAAGCCTCCTTTTTAATCGACTGGGGCATTTCTTCTGCTGTAACAGAATTTGCTCCACATTTGGAGTCGTCCAGTGTTTTCTCTACTGGTTCTCTTCCTTTATCTTCATCTTCTCTTCCTTCACCCTCTCCTTCTTTGGGATTTTCAGTTTTTTCCTGGAAGAACCAGTTACAAAGAATTGGTTTTGAAATTAAAATCAAGGACATTGGAGTCTTTTGATTAATATTCAATGGCTAAGGGTCACCACCAACACAAAGACTGTCTGAATTAAGTTAATGTGGTAATCACGTCTGCCTTGCATTCTACTATCATTTGACAGCTTTCTGATGTGCTGAAGAATGAGGCTGAGCTGTCACATTTGACTTAACAGTGTAATTCTGGACTGCATTTTTGTCCTTGAAGTGCTTACCGAATTATTAGACTTAGTGCTCAGGACTCTTTGTTTTAAAAAAATGTACATATTTATTTTATGAAGATGAAATTTTAAATATTTATTTTCTAATAAAAAAGTATCGACCAAATTTCATAAAAATACTATAAAAAGTATGGTTTTCCTGCTGCATAAGCTCATGGGAGAACCTTGAGGAGAAACTCATATCTCTATCCTCATACAGTCTTCTCATTCGTCCCACAGGTGTTTGAGCCACATGGTCTTAGAAACTATTATGCTTAGCATCACCTGTAGAAATTTTATAGTAAAAAACATACTATGCTCTTTACTGATGATACTTGGGATCAGTTTAAGAGAGGCTCTTACAAGGTATGAATGGCACATACGAAGTTGAGACACTGATTTAACCTATTCACATATATTTCTTTACCCTCAAAGTCTTTTACACAGATTATTGTTCAAAAATTTTTTAAAGTTTTATTTATTTTGAGAGAGTGAGAGAGAGCGAGCGAGTATGAGAACACATGAGCAGGGGAAGGGCAGAGAGAGGGAGAGAGAGGATCCCAACCAGGCTCAGCACGGTTCTCATGAACTGTTAACAGAGATTATTATTTCTATGCTGATTTGGTTTACACTGTGTCCCTAATTTTCACCATAGTGCTTCTTTGTGAAAAGGAAGAGGTGAAGTTTTAATCTCTTGAGTGTGACTGATTTATAATATTTGCTTTACCAATTTTCTGAAAGATCCACAGTCACCCATTTCTTACAGTTTAAGAGATAACATGACTAGATTCAGAAAACTTGAATCCCTGTTCTGTTTTTCAATATCTTCCCCATAGGCTTATCATAAGAATGAAAGAAACATGAAAATAAAGACAGAAAAACAATAACATCTGAGTATCCTAACATTTCTAGGAATTGGGAGGCAGCTCAGTATAGGCCTACAGGTGTGAACACCTGAGTAACAGTTTTCGCTCTGTCACATTTTGTGAACTTATCCAAATAAATTGAGCTCAGTTTCTTCATCTATAATATGAAGGGCTTGGATAAAATCTATGAAGTTATTTCTGGCTTTAAACATTTGTGATATACAAGTGATTGAATATTTGTGAAAGTATTTACTGGCTTATTGGTAAAATGTGCTATGTATTTATAGGTGTATATGTATGTTTATACATAAACAATTGATTCTCATCATTCCTGGTAGTTTTTTTCTATAAAGCTGCCACAAACACAGAATAAGCAAATACTGAATTGTTGCTCTAAGGGGTAATGCAGGATTTGGGTCCTATGAGCCTCTGGCCAAATTTTTGTCAACAAATCAATACATATCCTTGTTTTATGTGTATTTCTGTTTAGGGACATTTATTTAATATATACTGTTGATTCACTATATTGAACTCATGGCCAACGGCACTATAACCCATGCTTGAATTAAGCTTACCAAACACATGTCTTTTCTCTGCAAGTCACATCAGAATATTTTTGTGCTTAGGCACTATGCACCACAAAAATGAGGAAAACATAGCACTTAAGTAGATAGTGAAAAGGCCACTTGTTTATAGTGTGAGAACTGAAATAAGAAGGTAGAATGTCTTCTTGTTCAACTTCAGCTGGGGACATGTGCACTGGGCAACTTAAATTTTTCACTGCTCTGCACATATGTTTGTTTGCAAATGATCACATGGAGTATTCATTTTGGAGTTACAAAGAAATTCCAGTAATCTGCCCAGATTTGCAAATATATAGAATATACAAATAATGAGAGTTGAATGCATTTGTATATACATATATATTAAAACCATCTATAATAAACTGTGAATATTAAATGTAATGATATATGTACAGTTTAGATAATAACAAGTGCTATAAATAAAGTAGTACTTATTCACATTAGATGCATCTAAACTGTCCCAGTGTTTGAAATGGAATTAAAGTAGGACCTTGTCTGGGTATACTTAGTCCAATGGTTTGTCACAGCCCTCAATTCACTCTGCCTCTTTACCTGGATGGCTTGTTCTCTCTTCATTTTGAGTAGTCTTGAAAGACCTGCTCTTCCTGAGCCTCCCAGGAGAGCTTTGAACATTTTGGGTGTCTCCTGTTTTGGTTGGAAGAGAAAGGCAAGTCCTTTTCGTGGAGGGGAATCCTCTGTGCCTGGAGCCTTCTTATTTAGAAGCACACTGTGGTTAGAAGAGAAAGGCTATTTTAGAAAGTACTATAAGAATTCTGAAAAAACTTACCAGAGACACTATCATGTCTCCTAATCTGTGGAGTTTTCAATGGATAGCTGCATAAACAATTGTTTCTTGAATGTATTTCATGGAGAAAGTTGATCACTGCCAGCATAATATAGTTCTCCTCCTAGCTATTAAAATGTAAAACCAACTCTAATGAGTTTTTTTTTAAGTTTATGTATTTTGAGTGGGGGGTAGGGAGGGCAGGGAGAGAGGGAGAGAGAATCTTAAGCAGGCCCTGTGCTGTCAATGCAGAGCCTGACGTGGGGTTCAATCCCACGAAGCCATGAGATCATGAACTGAGCTGAAATTAAGAGAGACTATTGAATACTGAAAACGAACTGAGGGTTGAAGGGGGAGGGGGAGGGGGAAGGGAGGTGGTGGTAATGGAGGAGGGCACTTGTGAGGAAGAGCACTGGGTGTTGTATGGAAACCAATTTGACAATAAACTATTAAAAAAATTTAATAAAAAGAGTCGAATGCTGGACCTACTGAACCACCCAGACACTCGTCTAATGAGGTTTTAAAGGTTGTACCTGGCTTTCTTCATGAGGAGCTTTTCTGAATCTGGATAATGCACGAGAATTTCTTGGAGGGTCGTTTTGTCCAGAGTTAACAGATTGGCAAACCCATGGGCTATCACGTTGGCAGTTCGACGGTTTCCTCCTTTTGCTGCTAGAAGGCTGTAGATAAAAAGATGAATCTTTGGCACCAGTTTCACTCTCCTTTCACCAAAATCTTTTAAAAAATAGATATCGAATATTTTAATCATTTATACTGCTTCAGAGAGGTGAAGGTAAGAGTTCAGGTGACTGTGTGGAAGAAGTAAGATGTGGTGGTGACGGAAGTGGCAACAGTTTTCAACATGTTTTTTCTGTATCTCCCATTTCAAATGAAGGATTTTGCCATCAGGGCTTCATGAGATTCTCCATCCCATATTCCAGAGGCACAAACTTTTTTTGGACTGGGTATCTTCTATTTGATCCTTTAGATTATTTTTAACCCTTCCCTATCCTCTCTGCTCCCCAGAAAGCTGATCTCTGGAGGTTTGCCCTCCGACTTGCAGTTGGTTTCAGCCAATGGGAAACAGCAGTAGAAAGTTGGAAAATGAGAGGAGTGCGGTGTTGGAGCATCTATTCCACTGTTAATTTCTTGCCAGGGTTTACGTCAGCAGTAACTATAGTTCTCTATCAACATCCACAGCTCCTGACAGGTGGCCATCTTCTAGAAGTAGGATTCCCACCCCCCCGCCCCGCTCTTTCTTGGTTCTGGTAACGTGTCCTCCCCGTGTCCCCTTGAGGCCTAGCTGTAGAAAAACTCCTTTGCTGTTGTTAGCTTCAGGATGCATCACCATCTCTTGTTGGATACACTTATTTTTCTCCCAATTTTCTTCTATTGACTTTTGTCAATAGTTCCTTTTAAAAATCTTCTTCATTACCTTGTTTGAGTGTACTTTCTGTTTTCTGTGTGGGCTCTGTCTGATATAGATCTGACATCAAATCTTAATGATGCCCTGGTTACATCTGATAACTCCAATCTCTTCTCTTACTTAACTCCCAAATCATCTTGGTTCTCAATATTGTAAACTGCTCTGTAGTATAGTCCTTTACATATAACTTCCCATTTGGAACGTCAGTGAATTCTGGGCTTTATATCCCTCAGAGACATAGCTGGGCATTTTGTATTTGGGAAGTGACCAACAAATAGCTGGTGAATAAAAGAACACATGAATGAATAAAAAATGTATAAAAACTATATCATTCACCAATAATCTGGAAAATAAAGGTTGATATTTAAAACAAGACAAAAACCCCACACATTTAAATGCCTTTTTTTTTTTTTTAAACACTACAGGCTCTGCACTGCAAAGATAACACAATAGATTTAATCTTTTGGAGTTAGGAAAAAATAGCTGTGGTTTTATTCTTTGTGTGTGTGTGGTGGGGCGGGGGGGGGTGCGGGTAGAGATAGAGATAGAGATAGAGATGAGAAAGAGAGAGAGAGAGAGAGAGAGAGAGAGAGAGAGAGAGAGAGAGAGAAGACTCACATCAATCCTTAGGGGTAGAAAGGACAGAGAAAACAATAATGCCTGAAAACTTGCATGGGTCCTATGCCTGAAGATGTATGTTAAATAAGTGTGCTTCTCTGACTTTTGCAGAAAAAGGAACATTCCACCGCCTATTAATTGATAAAAAAAAACTGACATAGGTTTCAGAAGTTGTCACTTATATTCTTACTCCAAAACAAAAGTAAAGATTATTTATAGATTTATTGGATCTATCAGGGAACTGATTTGCAGGAGAAATTCTCACCAAAATCTGGAGAGATAGGTGAATCCAGAAAGCCGAAGCCAGATCTACTTACCTGGAACAGAAGCCCTGGAGCGGAAACTGCTACAAACATTTAAATGGTACTTTCGACAAACTGCTACTTTGAGAGTGCACTATCAAGAAATTCCTGGGGGTCACAATTATGGGGAAACTAATACCTGTATGGGTTTATCCTTGAGACCCCCAATACATTCTCATGGTTGAGTCAAGAAAGATCTGCTTATGGCTCTGGCAGTGGAAGGGGATGATTAATCATCTTAAAATATACCCAGAGTTCATTTGTTCTCTATAACAAAGGGCTGCTATCTAGGGAAAAAGACTATCAGAGTCTTATCCCACTGGAAGGAAAAGTGTTTCTCCTGCCCTAGGCCCCTCTAGCCTTCCTGTCTCATTACCTAAGGTGGGTGGGAAGCTAAGAAACACTTGTAAAGGTCACATCTCAGGGATACAGATCCACTACAGGACTGAGATATAATTTTAAGATTATAGATCTCCCCCATGTCTTATCATCATATCAATGGGGCTCTTGTATAATAACAGTAGACTATAGTTGCAGGATGCAGACTTTCCCTGAGGAGCTGTTCTTAGGGAAGACCAAAGTCAAAAGGCGGGGATAGAAACAAAGGCATTTCAGATAAATTTGGTAGCTCTGGCACTTAGAGCTACAGCAAATATTAAACACAGTCCAACTCCTAATCAGATTAACATAAAACATCATGCTAAAGACCTATCTACCTTGGTTCCTATTACCAATTACATCATGTACAGCTTCCAACAAAAAATTATAAAGCACACTAAGAAAACAAGAAAACCACAGCCTAAAGAGACAACGAAAGCATAAGAACCAGAGTGGGATATGACAAGATACTGGAATTCTCAGACAGAGAATTTAAAATGACTACGATTAATATGTTAAGGGATCTAATGGAAAAATTAGACATCACTTAAGAATGGAAAGGAAATGTAAGCAGAGAGATGGAAATTCTAAGACAAATTGAAAAGGAAATATTAGAAATCAAAAACACTGTAACAGAAATGAAGAATGACTTTGATGACTCATTAGTGGACTGCATGGGGCTAAGAATAAATGATCTTGAAGATAGGTCAATAAAAAGTTTCCAAACAAAAATGAAAAGAGAAAAAAAGAAATGAAAAAACCCAACAACCTTCCCCCCTGGATGAACATGAAAAACTGTAGGACAACTTCAAAAAGTATAAATATATATGTATCTTTTGTGTATACATATACATAAGATATATATAAGAACATGCACCATTCTCTAATATTAGAAAAAAATACTTGAAGTAATTATGGCCAAGAAGTTTCCAAAATTAAGAACAAACACCAAAATGCAGATTCAGAAAGCTCAGAGAATACTTAGCATAATAAATACCACCCTCCTTACCTCCTACATATATCATATTCAAATTGTAATAAACCAAAGATAAAGACAAAATCTTGAAAACAGTCAGAGGGGGAAAACATCCTGCCTATTGTAGTATAAATCCTGATAGTTGTGTTTTATTCCTTATTTTATAATGTAAATTATTCACATAAGCTTGATTGCTATTTCACTGAGGGTCTTAAATAAACACTTTGCTAGCCACCCAACTATATAGAGTCAGGCTGCCTACCCCCACTGAGGTTCCTTTGTTTTAGAGATCTTGGTTAATTTTGATAACTGACAATTGGGCGACTTGTTTAGTTCTCTTGCCACACTTTAAATTCCTGCTCTAATGTTTTTTAAATAATTAATTATTTAGTTAGTTATCTTTTGATTTCTTTTTATAATTTATTTATTTTTAAAATTTACATAAAAATTAGCATATAGTGCAACAATGATTTCAGGAGTACATTCCTTAATGCCCCTTACCTATTTAGCCCATCTCCCCTCTCACAAGCCCTCCAGTAACCCTCTGTTTGTTCTCTATATTTAAGAGTCTCTTCTGTTTTATCCCCCTCCTTGTTTTTATATTATTTTTGCTTCCCTTCCCTTATGTTCATCTGTTTTGTATCTTAAATTCCTCATATGAGTAAAGTCCTATGATATTTATCTTTCTCTGACTAATTTCGCTTAGCATAATACCCTCTAGTTCCATCCACCTCTTTGCAAATGGCAAGATTTCATTCTTTTTGATTGCCGAAATATTCCATTATATATATATATACACACACACACACACACACATATATACACCACCTCTTCTTCATCCATTCATCCGTGGATGGATATTTGGGCTCTTTCCATACTTTGGTATTGTTGAGTGTTGCTATAAACATTGGGGTGCCAGTGCCCCTTTGAAACAGCACACCTGTATTCCTTGGATAAATACCTAGTAGTGCAGTTGCTGGGTTATAGGGTAGTTCTATTTTTAATTTTTTGAGGAACTTCCATACTGTTTTCCAGAGTGGCTGCACCAGTTTGCATTCCCACCAGCAGTGCAAAAGAGATCCTCTTTCTCTGCATCCTTGCCAACAACTGTTGTTACCTGTGTTGTTAATGTTAGCCTTTCTGACAAGTGTAAGGCGGTATCTCACTGTGGTCCTGATTTGTATTTCCATGATGATAAGTGATATTGAGCATTTTTTCATGTGTCAGTTGGCCATCTGGATGTCTTTTTTGGAACAGTGTCTATTCATGTCTTTTGCCCATTTCTTCACTGGATTATTTGTTTTTTGGGTGTTGAGTTTTATAAATTCATTGTAGATTTTTGATACTAACCCTTTATCTGATATGTCATTTGCAACTATCTTTTCCCATTCTGTCGCTTGCCTTTTAGCTTTGCTGACTGTCTCCTTTGCTGTGCAGAAGCTTTTTATTTTGTTTAGGTCCCAATAGTTCAGTTTTGCTTTTGTTTCCCTTGCCTCTGGAGATGTATTAAGTAAGAAGTTGGTGCAGCCGAGGTCAAAGAGGTTTTTGCCTGCTTTCTCCTCTAGGATTTTGATGGCTTTCTGTCTTACATTTACGTTTTTCATCCATTTTGAGTTTATTTTCCTTCTCTTATGTTTTAAATTCACCATTAGTGGGCTCACAAAATCTTAGGCCCCCATTCTCAACCTCAATAAGAGCAGAACCCCAGGTGCATGCACTCTCCCTCTATCTGTAACCTCACTGTGTGCCCCCAAGTGTGCTGTGTAATTTCTCAGGTCTTATAAGTAATAAATCTGTATTTTTTCAAAGTTTCCTTATGACTGTTGTTTAAGAGCATCTTACAAGCTTTTCGTTGTTGTCGTTTTTTTTTTGAGATAGAGAGAGAACTCAAATGGGGGAGCGGCAGAGAGAGACAGAAACACAGAATCTGAAGTAGGCACTAGGCTCTAAGCTGCTGGCACAGAACCCAACGTGGGGCTCAGACCCATGAACCATGAGATCATGACCTGAGCCAAAGTTGGACTCCTAACTGACGGAGCCACCAAGTGCCCCTGACATGCTTTAAAAAAGTAAAAATAAAAAATTTTAATATTTATTTACTTTTGAGAGAGAGAGACAGAGACAGAATGAGAGTGGGGGAGGGGCAGAATTTGAAGCAGGCTCTAGGCTCTGAGCTGTCAGCCCAGAGCTCCATGAGGGGCTTGAACTCACGAACTGTGATATCATGACCTTATTAAGTTGGATGCTTAACTAACTGAAACACCCAGCCACACCGTTTTTAAAAAGTTTTAGAAGGGTTTTTTTATTTACTGTGTGAGAGATAGAGACCACTGTGAAATCATGACCTGAGCTGAAATCAAAAGTCAGATATTTAACTGACTGAGCCACTGAGATGCCTTGCATCTTACAATCTTAGTAAAAACCACAATGGTCAATCCAACTGAAACACTAGTTATTCATAGGTTTAGACTGGCAAAAAACACCTATAAGAGGAACAAGGATAAGAATCAGTAGACTTGCATGAGAAGCCATACAAATAAAAAGAGAGGAGTGTGAAATACAGTGTTGAAGTTCCTAAGAGATTAGATCATAATTGTTCTCACCACAAAGAAGAAAATTATTATTATGTGACATGATAGAGGTTAGCTAATGCAGTAATGGCAGCCATTTTGCACTAGAAATGAATTTTTAAAACCAACATGTTTTATCTCTAAAACTTACACAATATTAAATGCCAATTTATGTCTCAATAAAAATAAAATAATAATAATAAAAAAGAAAGAAGCAAAATTGGCAACTTACAATTCTATGTAAAGTGAAATTATCCTTCCAAAGTGAAAAAGAGACAAAGATTTTCTTAGAAAACCAAAAGCAGAGGGACTTCAACATTAGCTCACCTACTCTGCAAAAAATGTTAAAAAGAAGTTCTACAGGAAGAAAGAGAATGATGTAGTTAGAAATTCAGGTCTACATCAAAAGTGAAAGGACACTAGGGAAGGAATAGAGGTAAAATAAAACTAAAATTTTAGTTTTTCTTATTCTTAATTGATTAAAAGGTAACTTTAAATAATGAAATAATGATGCATTAGGTGATTATAATACATGGATAACTGAAATGAATGACAGTAATGTCTTAAGGACTGTAGGGAAGAATTCGGGATACTGTTTAAGGTTCCTTTCTGCAGGTAGTGATCTGTGAAGGGAGACTTAGACGAGTTTAAACCGTATACTGCAATTTAGGTATAGAAAATAAGTATAATTGATATGTTATGAGAGAGGAGAAAATCGAATCATGAAAAATGCTCCATTAAAACCAGAGAAGGCAGAAAAAGAAAAGAAAAAATCCCTAATGTTAGGCCACCTTAAGGCATTAAACAGGGACTCTTACCTGCACTTACTAAAACTTAGATCCAGGCCTGGAATTATTCCCTCAAGATCCAAAGTGTATATTTTGGATCCATAAATGTTGACTATGTTATTGCCTACTTATTTTGTTCAGTAACTTCAAAAAAATTTTTTTAAACTTCTTGTTCCATGGCAAAAAATTTTTTCTTTAGTCCTTTCCTGAGGCTCTCCCCAAATCAAACTCTGCCTTTACCTTTTTGAAATGTTATTTATTTATTTATTTATTTATGAGACAGAGAGAGACAGAGCACAAGAGGGGGAGGGGCAGAGAGACAGGGAGATACAGAATCTGAAGCAGGCTCCAGGCTCTGAACTGTCAGCACAGAGCCCATCGTGGGGCTCGAACCCACGAATGTGAGATCATGACCTGAGCCGAAGTCAGAGGCTTAACTGACTGAGCCACACAGGTGCCTTGCCTTTACCTTTTTTTTAAGAAAGAGAAATGAATTTTACCTTTGTCTGTCTGTCTATCTATCTATCTATCTATCTATTTCTGTCTTTCTACCTATCTATCTATTCATCCAATTTCCTATCTATCTTATTACCTGTCTCTATGAAATGGAGGTTGGTCTGAAGGGCAATGAGAGAATGGGCCTATTTCATTCATGTTCCTGTCACCCTGCACACTGGGTAATCCAGTAGTTAGGCAGGGCTAGATGGCACTGGGGAACTTAATTTGGTTCTGAGAATGTCTCTCTGTGTGTCAGACAATGAGAGCAGAACGGAAATAACATATTTAAATGTCAGGTTATTTTGAGATTTCTCAAGCTTTAATTAAACTTGCCTACAGGTTACACGTGTAGAGTGCTTGATGAGTTTTTGAGCGGAAGAAATAGTCTGTTTGCCAGATGGATTTTGCCCAAACTCTCTCAGCAACGTTTAAAATAGCAACTTTCTTCCCCTCTTCTGTCCACAAAATGCTTCTCTAGCATTCCACCAATGGAAAATTTCATGCATTAAATAGCTTAGTAAGAAGATACCTAAATATTCCTGACCCCACATAGAGTTTCTGGCAGCATGTGCTCTAGGACAAATAGTTGAGATTAATGGTAAGTGTCCACAGGTCAAAAAATAGCAAACAGAGCAAGGGCCCAGGAAAGAAAGAAATGGATTCTAATTCTAGATCCACCTCTGTGTGCTGTGACCTTAGACTATAACATAAGGACCTTTTTGATTTTCACTCCAATCATGTAACTATTAAGCACCTATCATGTATTCAGTGCAGTGAGATAAAGTAGGACATAAGAATAATTATTAAATCCTGGTATGGTTTTGTCAGAAGTATAGGCTTTGGAATCAGATAATACTAGCATTTATTATGTGTATTTCTAAACAGTTTACTTAATCCCTCTTTCAGGAAACAAGGTCATCTTTTACTACCCACTATGCATATCTGATTATCTTCAGGGAGAAATAGGTATTTATTGACTCCTGATATTTAACTTTGAAGAAACTGATATTATTAGGTAAAATTCCTGGCTGAGAAATTTTAAACCCTAATTTGTGGTATGTAGCTGTAAAAAGTAATAATAAGTATAACTTTTTATTACTTAGGATTCTCCAGAAAAAAATATAACAGAACAAATAAGGTATTTACAGATATATATAAGAGGAGATTTATTACAGGAATTGTTAATGAAGGCTGAGAAGTCCTACAATCTGCCATCTGCAAGCTGGAGAATGAGGAAAGCTGGTGGTGTAATTCTGCTCAAGTCCAATGGACTGAGAAGTGGAGAAGGGAAGCCTATAGTGTATATCCAGGTCTGGGTCTGAAAGCCGAAGAACCAACGGTGTTGATATCTGATGTCTAAGGGCAGGAGAAGATGAATGTATCAGCTCAAGCAGAGAGGTCAAATTAGCTCTTCCTTCATCTTTTTGTTCTATTCAGTACCTCACCTGATTGGATGATCCCACCTGCATTGGTGAGAGTGATCTTCTTTACTCAGATCTCTTTCCCAATACCTTCACGAACACACCCAGAAGTAATGTTTTATAAGCTATTTGGGCATAGCTTAGCCTAGTCAAGCTGACACATAAAATTAACCATGATAGTACTAGTAGTACTATACATAGTTCTAGTGTGTGGATGAGTGAGTGAACTCAGTTGTGTGAATGCCAGAGAGAGAATGTATATTCAAGATGAGAAGACCTATATGCGCAAAACTCTGTAAATGTCAGGAATAAACTGCAACATGGAGATCATATATGTGTGTACATACACATATACATAGATGTACAGTATGCACATATAATATACGTATATGCAATATAGACATATGCAACATGTATAAATCACAAAGAGGTAGAATATTCATATAGTCCCTAGTCAGTCATTCATTCTCAGCTTTTTTCCAGGCTTGCCACATAGGGCATCATAAATTGCGCACTGCATACATAGACTCTGTGACTGGAGCTCCCTGGAGGTGTGTAGTGCACACCCTGCACAACCCTTTTTCACAGAGTTAGTGTATCCATAAAGCCCTCACACAGATAAGGAGAACATACCGGGGCATAAATTGAGCATAAATTGAATGGAAAAGCAAAAGAAAAACAAAAATGAAGATATAAAATGAGATTCATACAAAAATGCAAACTTTGCTATAAGAGTGTTTCAAATTTGATTTTAAGTCTTTTATACCATAAAAAGTGGATGAAATTTTAGTTTTCAGACAGATAAAAATATCTCCTGAAGGGCTTAGTAGAGAGACCATTTGAAAATGGTGGACACCATCTTCATATTCTTATGATAGGTGCAAATATAAGTTTGCTAAAACTGTGATATGGTCCTCAATAAGGCTGTGTAATTCTGAAGTCCAGTTTGGTATGAATAATTCTGTAGGGGGGAGAGGGACATCAGTGCAATGTGTCCCAGATACTGTGCTCTCTCTTTGTTGTACCCAGAATATACGGAGAACAAATAATCCCTCTTAAACATTGCCTTTCTCAGTTGGGCTTTCGAGAAATAGTGTTTTTGTATGAGTATGAGATTGTACAGAACATTATGCCTTGGAGGCCAATCATGCAGGAGAATGTAAGGAATTCATTGTATAAATTGAAAAGAAAAAAAAAAGAAATTAGGCATAAATTAGGAGTGTGTAGAAATAGCATACTCCATAATGAGCTGGATACTATACTAAGTTCTGGGGCTATAAAGATGATTAACACCTGCCCATAAAATGTTTATAATCCAGGAGTGGGATAAGTGTGTGTGAGGGTTGTCAGACTAGCAAATATTAATACTAATATTACTAGCTAGTGTTTCTGAGTGCTTACTCTGAGTCAGGTATTTTTCTAAGTTCTTTTTTTTTATGTATTAACACATATAATGCTTTCCAATGTAATGGATAGTTATATATTATCATTAATCTGTTTTGACTGATGAAGAAATGAAATCTCAGCTTCCTCAGAGTCACACAGCTCATAAGTTGTGGAGTTGGGATGCAAATGAAGACAGATTTTTTTAAATGTTTATTTATTTTGAGAGAAAGAGAGGGAGAGCATGCGTGTGAATGGGGCAGGGGGCAGAGAGAGAGAGAGAGAGAGAGAGAGAGAGAGAGAGAGAGAGAGAGAATCCAAAGCAGACACCACGCTGACAGCATAGAGCTCAATCCCATAGTGAGATCATAACTTGAGATGAAATCAAGAGTTGGACGCTTAACTAACTGAGCCACCCAGGCATCCCCTGGACAGATTTCTTAAACAGATAAATGTAATGCAAAATGGTAAATGCTTTAAATATAAAAAAATGAGAATGTTTCCTAAAATAAAAATATTTCTAGTTTAAAAGCATTTTTTCCATGTATAGTCATTTCCTAGAATAGAAATAAAGCTAACCCTGACTACTGTCAATGGAAAGAGTATCACACCCAATGCTGAATGAGAGATTAAACTTCAAATATCTGTTCTCATTAAGCAAATTTCCAAGAGGAATATATTTAGAAGTTAGGAGATTAGATCACCTTGGTAGCCTTTTCCTGAGATACTCTTTTATCCTTTTCAGTGTCATTGGAAAACACTTTGTTGCTTGAACATTTTTATGACTTCACTAAAAATAAATTCTAACAAAACTTTTATAGGTGAGCAAATATCAGAGGATGTTCCAGTGTCACCTCTGCCAAGGCTGCTCGCACTTTGTACTTTGATATTCATAAAACTACTGCAAGGCAAACACACGTTAACCTAGAATTTTTTTCCTTTATAAAACAGTTTGAGAAAAATCTGTATGTGTGGATTTTCATCAGAGTTAGAGAGTTTAGATTTCACAGATAGGAAACATATAGTCCCTTCTTCCCCAGCAGGTATTGACAATAAAGGTGAACTGGCCTCAGAGGAGGTGGATGAACAATGAAGAATCTAGGTAAAAGTTCTAAGGAAAGAAAGAATAACATGTATATTTTATTCCATGCTCTGTTCACTTACGTCCTTTCAAGTGTGTAGGATAATACTCTGCAATGATACCTTGGCTCGAAAACACTCTATCAAACAAACTATATAGTAGCTTGTTTCAGGGTTTCTTTGAAGTCGCAATAGCTAACAGTTACATATATTGAGGACCATGTCAATCTGGTGAAGCATGTTCTTACCTCTACTTGCTCACATAGAAACTGAGGTCTAGAATCAGTGGAGTGACGTATTCAAAACCAAATACTGAAATTTCATTGTTGAAATTCAAATGTTAAGACGGGAGCTGGCTTAAATCAAGAGATTTTTTTTGTTACACCTCAACTCTGGTGCTGCTAATGAAGTCATCACTATTTTAATGACACATATATTCCCATGGACATTAGAAAAAATAAGAGAAGAAGCCAGTCAGGCTGACATTATAAGCTATGCCAGGGTCTGACTATCAGAATATTTACTCTCTCCCTGCTGTTCCCAATGGTGGTAAGGATCCTTGATTTTCATAGAATGAGAGACACTGGACAAAGTTACTTTAGGAGGCATCCTTAGAATATTTGAACACATTTTTAAATAATGGTAATGATAATATAGTTGTTCACAGGAATACTGTGAAGCTTACATGAGGTTTGCTTTTGCTGTAAGCAAAAAGGTGTTACACAATAAAAGATAATCTATAAAAGGATATAATGAAAATTCAAATATGTATTTTCTTTTATTTTTTAATGCTTATTTATTTTTGAGAGAGGGAGAGAGAAAGAGAGAGAGAGAGAGAGAGAGAGAGACAGAGACAGAGACAGAGACAGAGAACGCAGGGGAGGGGCAGAGAGAGAGGGAGACACAGAATCTGAAGCAGGCTCCAGGATCTGGGCTGTCAGCACAGAGCCGGACTCAGAGCTTGAACTCATGAGCCATGAGATCATGACCTGAGCAAAAGTCAGACACCTAACCGACCGAGTTAACTAGATGCCCCACAAATATGTATTTTTAACACAGGTAGTGTTTACAGGTTTGAGATAAGAAAAATATAGAAATGAAGAATGTTTTTCATCAATTAATCAAGATTTCTTATCCTTGCTCATAATCCTAATGTAGCTAACTCTTTCTGTCTTTAGCAAAGGGATTGAGGGAGGAGGAAGGGATAAAAGAATAATTCTGATGAAAAGTAAGAATATGGAATTAAAATAGTCCAAAAGAAATAGGAGTCTCCCTAGCACCAGAGTGGCTCAGTCAGTTAAGTGTCCAAGTTCAGCACAGGTCATGATCTCATGGTTTGTGAGTTCAAGCCCTGTATCAGGCTCTGTACTGACAGTGTGGAGCCTAATTGCGATTCTCTCTCTCTCCCCCCCTCCCCGCCACTCCCCCACTTGCGTGCAGTCTCTCTCTCTCAAAATAAATAAATAAACTTAAAAAAATTGAGTGTTTAGGAGAAAGAGGCAAATGTGGTTTAGAGAGACAAAAGAGATTTAAAATTATTTTTCAAACATTTTGGCTTTTTCACAATGATATAAAGTAAATATCAAGAAGGAATCCTCAGAATAGGTGATTTGACCAATAAAACTGATGAAACATCAGAATTTACATATTATAAATGAAAACCACACTATCTAAAATATATAAAAATGAATCAATGCCTAAATTCTACTCAATAACTTGTTATATATGATGGAAAAAGGATAGTAAAGAAAGAAATATAGGAGGTAAATAAATGACCATATTTATGAAAATAAATAGGTCTATAGAAAATTAATTTATTTAGAAAATATTTATTATGGACCTATTGTTTTCGAGACACTATTTAGAGAAATGCAAATTAAAACAACCTATTAAAATGCAAAACCAATGAGAATAATAAAGTAACATCAGGGATGCTAGGGAAAAATAGCTATACATTTCATGTTGTATTGTAAATTGATTCAATTTTTCTGGAAAATAATCTGCCCATATATTAGAAGAGTTATAGAAATGTTTCTACCTTTTGACCCAGTTATTTCACTTCTGGGAATAAACCTCAAAGAAATAAAAGCAAAGTAATTTTATAAAGATAAACATAGCAGTGCTAGTCCTAATAATAAAAACTGACTAAAAGGGCACAAGGCTGAATTGCATATTCATGACAAAAATGAATGTGTATTAGTACATTTGCAAAGATAGAAAGATAATTACATTCACTTATTTATTGAATAACTATTTATTAGGTACTATGTGGGCCAGGCTCTGCCTTAAGGGCTGGGAATTGAGTACAGAGCAAAACAAATGTGGTGTATAGTATTGTCCCTGGGAGCCTGTGCCTTTGGGCAATATAGAAAAACGTAGCTTCTTGGGGAACATAAAGTCCTATGGGTGCAAACTTGGCCAGAAAAATACCCCCATTTGCAAAGTAACGAGTATCCATGCGTGAGGAAGAGCACAGTAGCAGGGATCGTGACTCGGGAGTGGAGTACGGCCCCTAACGGGACACCTTGTAAACTGCTAGCCATACATAGCAGTCCTGGTGCTTACAGTGCAGTGAGGAAGAAAGACTTCAAAGAAATAAGTGCACCCAATGAAGGCTTAATTACAAAGGGCATAATTACAAAGGTAACTGCTCAGATGAGAGGAATGTAGCCGGCAGGGCAAATAGCGACGAGAATTGGGAGGTCTCTATTATGGAGAATATAGGAAGTTCGGAAAGAAGCTGAGATTAAGTAAAGGAGGTGGGTAAGTGTCCAGAAAAAAGTAACAGCATATGCATAAAATTCTCCATGGCTGTATAGCATGTGGCATATTCAGGGAACTTAAGTTTGAATTAAAGAGAGCACAGAGGGGGTGGGGTGCAGTGTGAAGTAGAGAGGTGGTCAGAGGCTACTCTCCACAGGACCTTGTAGGCCACGATAAGAACTTTGTTCTTATTCTTAAAAATAGTATAAAAGCACTAAATTGTTTTAATAAGAAGGGCAAGGATATGACCATATCTGTGTTCCCAAAAGATCCCTCTGGATGCAAAGTGGAGGATGGATTGTAGAAGATGGAGGTTTTGGAGTGAAAGATGCAGAGTAAGCCATTGCAGTTGTCTCGGGAGAGGTGGAGGTGGTTTGGCCCAAGGTACCAGCAATGGAGATGGTAAGATACAAATTATTGGAGATATACTGAGGAGATGAGATTGATAGGTCTTGGAGGTGCACTGGCCATTGTAGGGTGAGTAGAGGGAGGTGTTTTTTTGTTTTTGTTTTTTTTTTTGCAGTAAAAAAATTGAAAGTTAACAATTTATTGAGTTTGGTATTTGTTTCCTAAAGCCCCTTTAACAAACTGCCACAAAACCAGGGACTTACCACAATAGAAATGCATTCTCTTATAATTCTGGAAGCTCGAAGTCCAAAATCAAGGTATCGTCAAGGCTAGGATCCCTCCAAAGACTCTATGGAAGGACTCTTTCTTGCCTCTCAGCTTCTGGTGGCTCTAGGAATTCCTTGGTTGTGGCTGTGTAACTCCAATTTCTGCCTCAGTCTTCAGATAGCTTTCCCCTTTTGCCCCTGTTTCTGTGTGTCTTCTCTTCTGTCTCATGTGAGGACACGTGCCATTGGATTTAGAGCCCATCTGGGTAATTGAGAATGATCTTATATTGAGATTTTAACTTGATTATATCTGCAAAGAACCTTTTTTTCTCCCTCCCAAGTAAGATCACATTCATAGGTTCCAGGGTTTAGGGCATGGATGCATCTTTATGGGAGCCACCATGCAAGCCACTACAGGAATTATGTGAATACCTTTATGTGTCCTAGAGCAGGGACTACCAGGATTGACCATTGTACACGCATTATTGTTTGTATGTGCCATTTGAGGAGCACCAAAAGGTCCTCCTTCAGTTCCCAAATAAACTCAAGTAATTGCCAAATCCAAGGGATACACTGGTCTTTGTGAAGCCTTTGTACCTATAAAGTCCTGTGTACACTCCATCATTGGATGCAATCCATAGATTTTATCACCTGGTACTGGAATCTTTCATTTCCTTGTCTCATTGGTTTGTAAGGCTCTTCAGGGAAGCAATTGTTTCTTGTTTGCCATTCTTGTTTACCATGTCATGCATGGCCTTCATTGAGGTACTTCACATTATGCTGAAGGGGGTTCTGGGTGTAATTTTCTGTTGTTTTCATATATCACAATTAACTAATTAATTAAAAAATTACTTAATATAGACCTACAAATTATTTTTGAACATCTTCAGGACATCAATAAAAATCAATAATTATTGTTTAGATTTTTAAAATTCCAGGTTGGGGCGCCTGGGGGGCTCAGTCGATTGAACGTCCAACTTCAGCTCAGGTCATGATCTCATGGGTCATGGGTTTGAGCCCTGCATCAGGCTCTGTGCTGACAGCTCAGAGCCTGGAGACTGTCTTCAGATTCTGTGTCTCCCTCTCTCTGACCCTCCCCTGTTCATGCTGTCTCTCTTTCTCTCTCTCTCTCAAAAATAAATGAAACGTTAAAAAAATTAAAAACAAAATAAAATAAAATTCTAGGTTAATTGAGAAACAATTGACGTGTTAACTTATCACTGACTGTGTAAGTTTAAGGCATATAACATGATGAGTTGACTTACATATATCATAAAATGATTACCATATTAGTTTTAACTAACATTCATCTGCTCAATAAAAAGAAAACGTAAAAAAAGAAAAAAGGAAAAAAATTTTCTTATGATGGGAACTCTTAAGATTTACTCTCTTCACAGTTTCCCTATCTATCATATAGCAGTGTTGGCTATAGTCATCATGTTGTACATTACAACCCTAGTAACTATTTTAACTGGAAATTTGTACTTTTGACCACATTCCAAATCCCTCTTCCCCTCCCCTTTGCCTCTGGTAATCACAAGTCTTTTCTTTCTTTTTTCTTAATGTTTTTTTTGGGGGGAGGGAGAGAGAGAGAGAGTGAGTTGGGGAGGTGCAGAGAGAGGGAGACAGAGGGTCCAAAGCAGGCTCCATGCTGAGAGCAGAGAGAGTCCAATGTGGGGCTGGAACTCACAAACCATGAGATCATGACCAGAGCCCAAGTAGGATGCTTAACTAACTGAGCCATCCAGACACCCATCACAAGTCTTTTCTATGAATTTTTCTTTCTTTCTTCCTTCCTTCCTTCCTCCCTTCCTTTCGAGATTCTATGCATAACTGGAATCATACAGTATTTTTCTTTCTGTCTGACCTATTTCACTTCCCATAATGCCTTCATGGTCCATCCTCGTTGTTGTTGCAAATAGCAGGATTTCTTATAACTGAGTAATATTTATATATATATGAACAAAACTTCTTTATTCATTCATCCATTGATGGATACTTAAGTTATTTCCATGTCTTGCCTATTGTAAATAATGCTGCTAAGAACATGGGATTGCAGATATCTTTTAGAGTTAATGTACCTAGATTTGTATCAGACAAAATAGACTTTAAGCTAAAAATGGTAAAAGACAAAGAAGGTCATTATATAATGATAAAGGGTTAAAGCATCAAGACATCATTGTGTCCCATAATTCCTGTAGGCCTTTTTTACTCTTTTCATTCTTTTTTCATTTTGTTCCTCTGACTGGGCAATTTCCAAAGTCCTGTCCTACATATCATGGATTCTTCTGTGTTTATTGAATCAACTTTTGAAACCAGGTACTGAATTCTTCAGATAAATTGTTGCATTTTTCAACTACTGTATTTGTTTGTTTGTTTGTGAAGTCTAGAAGTTTGATCATTCTGTTTCTTTATTGAACTTCTCATTTAGTTTATCCATTGTTTTCCTAATTTTGTTCAAATGTCTGTCTGTGTTTCCTTGAAGTTCAATGAACTTCCTTAAGAGGATTATTCTGAATTCTTTGTCTAACAGCTCATGGATCTCTACTTCCTTAGGGACAGTTGGCTTTATTAGTTCCCTTTGGGTGTCATACTTACCTGATTTTTCATGATCCTTGATTTTTTATATTATTGTCTGCACATCTAAATAATGGGCTCCACTTCCAGACTTCACAGGTTGATTTGGCAGAGACAGTTCTTGACCAGTCAACTCAGTTTGGGTTTCTGGGTGTCTGTCTGCTGGGTATGTCTTTGGGCAGGCTGAGTCCTGTTATTACAGTCAATTTTTGTGTGACGCAACTGTTCAAACAGTAAGGAATGGGGGATTGTGCCACTGTCTGAGAACAGTTGGACAGGACTGCTGGCTTGGTTTCTTATCCAAGTGAGGTTGTAGGATGGGCTCCATGATTGCCTGGATTCTCTGTTCAGGCTTACTAGATGGTCTGGAGTAGGTACTATATCATTAGTAGGTGGGGCTATAAATTAGCTTCCCTGATGTAGTGGGGCAGTGGGATGGGACCCAGCTCATGGTGTGGGTATCTGAATTAGACCAGGGTGTGTACTGAATTCTCTGGTTAGGTGAAGCCTCTGGTTTTTCTCTGTAGATGGAGGAAGTTGAATGGGCTATGTAGCTTCCTGTGTGCTCTGGTTAGGTTCCCTAGCTGGACAGGCTGAAGGATGTAGTCAGCAATAGCCGGGTTGTGAATTAGATTCCCTATCTGGGCATAGCAGGAAAAGAAGCTTTAGAAGCAGATAAAACTCATTGTTTGTTAACACAAGCTGACCTGAACCCCAAGTTCCCTGATCAAACAGGACCACTGGCTTTGTTTTGTAAACTATTAGCAATAGCTGTCTAGCTTGACTGAGTGGCTTGAATGCTATTAGGCCAGTACAGTTTCTAGGAGTTGTCTCCAGCCCTTAATGGCCAGATGGGGTGAGATGACACTCTCCACAGCAGGTGAGGCTATGTCTTAGCTCCCTCGCCTGAGTGGGAGGAGAAGGGACTACTCTAAGCTACTCTAAATTTCTCAAACAGGCTCTGTACTTGAGTGGGGCTACCTTTAGCCTTGGCTATGAATTAATTCCCCGGCCTGTGAATAAAATGAGGATGCTCCATGTCTGGTATTGGCTCTTCTGCAGGCATTCAGCTCCACCTGCCTGCCTCTTGGCTGGAGTGCCAGTGGCCCACACTGCTTCCAGGAGTTGTCACTAGCCCCTCTGGGCAGATGGGGCCAGACGACTCTACACAGTGGGTGGAGCTGTGATTAAGCTCCTTGCTTGGGCAAGGACAAATGGGACTCTAGGATCTGCAAATATCCTTGTTTGAGGATCTGAATCAGACAGATCTGAACTTCATTGAGTTCCCTGGTCAGAGTGCACTTTTGATTTGGTTTTGCAGAAAAACAAAACTACTGGTTGGGATTACTACTTGGGGACGAGAGGTATGAACTTAGTCTGCCAAGATCTACTTGCTGGCTATTGCAGGCCTCCCCCATCTTCTCTATCACAGTCAGATTCCTAGTAGTTGAGACCCACAGATTCTCACAGATTCTTCTGCAATCCCTGTGGTGAAAGATTAGAGTATGGGCTTCCACAATGCTTGGGGGTTGGGGATGTTTGTCCTTCTTGGGTTCTCTTTTCACGATGGAGAAACTTGAGGCTCAGGGGAGACCTTTTTGCATGGTGCTATGCTAGCTTCAGGTAGGGGCAATGTGGTCATTGTGTAGCCCTTTCTCTTACCCTTCTAATTCAGGCTCTTGGTCTTTGTGTTGTAGACTCACCCTTGTGATCTAGGATTCTCTCAGTGATGTCTTACTTTTAAATAGTTGTTAGTTGTTGTGAGGGGAAACAAAGTCAAGAAGAACTAACTTATATTTCCATATTGGTGATGTTATAGGCCTATTATATTAAAAATCTTTTTAATGTTTACTTATTTTTGAGAGAGAGAGAGAGAGAGAGAGAGAAAGTGTGAGAGGGGGGAGGGGCAGAGAGAGAGGGAGACACAGAATCTGAAGCAGACTCCAGGCTGTGAGTCGTCAGCACAGAGCCCAGAATCTGAAGCAGACTCCAGGTTCTGAGCTGTCGGCACAGAGCCCAATGCAAAGCTCGAACTCTCAAACTCCATTCTCAAACATGATATCACAGTTTGATAGTTTGGCTCACAGTTTGAGCCAAAGTCGGATGCTTAACCAACTGAGCCACCCAGGAGTCCCTGTATTTTTTTTTAAACATTGTTTATTTTGAGAGAGGGAGGGAGAGGGAGAACGTGAGCACATGCACATGGTAGAGAGAGGGAGACACAGAATCCCAGGCAGGCTCCATGCTGTCAGTGCAGAACCCAATGAGGGGCTTGATCCTACAAAATGTAAGATCATGGCCTGAGTCGAAATTAAGAGTTGGCTACTTAACTAACTGAGAGCCACCCAGGCGCCCCTGAATTATTTTTAAGTAGTTGCTGGTGACATAAAGATGGAAAGTTCTAGTTCTTATATTTTAATAGCCTCATTTGTTGGGGAGATCCATCTGTACAAATTAATTATAAATCAGTGGTAACTACTATACTAAAGTCATGAAAAACATACTATGGAAGCACAGAACAGGGGAAAACTAGCTGTTCTGGAGGTGGTTAGAGATGGGTACAGAAAGGTGACCCTTGAATTGAGTCTTGAAGAGTTAGTAGGTATTTTTCAGAGGGAGGGCATTACAAACAGATTTGAAACCAAGAGGGAATTCTATTGAAATCACAATAGCAATACCAATGGTAAAAGTCCAAATGCATTTCGAGAATGATGAGATTGAGAAGAAGGATAGGAAGTAGTTAGATACTTTTGGTGATTAAGACTGGGCACTTAGCGTATGTGTAAGGAAAACATTGGAGTCACAACTAACTATAAGACTATCCCTTAGCAGACCCGAGGTCTCTCTATTAAAACTGGGCTGCCTGCATGCTTCGGATATTAATTGGAAGTGTGGCCTGCGTTTTCTCCAAGACAGGTTGTAAATCTACATTTTAGTCAGGGCTTTCCTCTTTTAGATAAATACATAATGTCCTTGAAAGCCCTCAATTCTTTTCTTTCTTATTTTTTTTCTCAGAAAAAAGAACCATCTTTAAATAGCTACATGATAGTGTTGGATGTAGCTCATTTTAACAAAGGTCACAGCATTTTTGAGTAGTAAACACGATTACCAGATCTTTCCAGTATCTAGATGTTTGGCAGGCATGCTTCCATCACTGGAATAAATAACTAGAGCTCCAGGGGCATATGACAGCTGTGGGCCTGTGAAGCCTATGGGTATCTGGGAAGAGCCAGATGCATCCTGTTTCTCCTCAACTGTAGCCAAGAGGAGAATCAAGACAAAAAAAAATCTCCCTTTTGCTTGAATCAACCAGACTGTTGAACAAGTTTAGAGCTTGTCTGTTCCACTAGTTTCAAGTTGGCCTTAGAAACCAAATGAGTAGTAGGAGCTTTATTTGAGAAGCTCTTGTCAAGAATCTAAGATTCTTTTCAATTGTACCTCAGAAGCACCTGGATTCTATTCCTAGAGTATTTCCTCCTGTGATGGTAATACCAGCAATTAACACACTTGTATTTGTAAGACTTTATTCTTTAGGGAGAACTCAGCCCTTGGGAGAGGTCACCTAATTAATTTCTGCAGTGTTTCTGCTGCATGTTTTATGACCTTGAAGATTACAGTGGTCATTAAGTCACTAAAATATTAAATCACATTTGCAAGGACTCCCAGTGCGATAGAAAATAGGCAAAGAACTCAAATCTTGGATATTCCAAGAAGTGTTTTCATCACTGCCTTAAAGCAGAACTCTGTTTTAAGGAAGGAGAAAAAATTAAAAAAAAGAGAAGCCACATTATCAACAGAGAAATAACATACTTCAACATTCTAAGGTGACACCACTAACATGAAATCATCTGAAATTATCCATATCTCTGGAACCCTGAAGACAACTTCTTAGTAGCTATGAAATCAAAGTTTGGATGAAAGTTTTTATTCTGTAGTGTGGTGGAAAGATCACTGGACCTTAACCCACAAATCTTGGTTTTGAATATTGTCCCTTTCACTTATTAGCTATGTCATCCTGGAAAAGATAATCGATGCCTGCAATTACAATTTTCTCAGTTCTGAAACTGATATATTATTAGCTGCCTGACAGTGCACTCTTCTCTTCACCTTAAGAGCCAGAATCCTGGTTGAAGACTCCATCATCTTTCACCTGAACCATCATAACTGACTTTCAATTAGTTTCCTCTATTTTATTCTTGTTCCTCTACTGTCACTCCTCCATATAGCTGTCGGTGTGGTCGCGTAAAATCAGAATTCAAACTGTATCATTCTTTTGCCTAAAATCCTCCGCTGGTATCCATTTATATTTAGAATAAAATACGAATTCCACACCATTGCCTAAAAGACCTGTAAAATCTGGTTGTTGTTTACTTCCTTGACCTACTCAAAACTGCTATATTAGCCTGACATTTATGTTTTCCAACAGTTTCCAACTCTCCCAACCTCTTCTTTCATCATTCATTCATTCACAAATTCACTCAACATATACTGAGCATCTACTTTAGGTCAGGCACTAACCTAGGTCTTAGGACTAAAGAGTTGAATAAACTAGGTCCTTAGGGGAAGACGGGATAAAAAGAAATGTGAAAATCCTTATTTTACCAAGGCTCTCAGAACGATCAAACCTTTGGCAAATTTGAGCAGGAACCTTAGTTATTTTGTGATCTAAGATTCTTCTTCTATGACAGATGGTAGACTTCAATATTTATGATGTGTCTTTAAATACCTGATTTCTCCAAACACCGATCCAGCTTTCAGAGTAACCAGAACTTGAGCACCATCAGCACCTCCAAGAACTTGGACTTCTCCTTGCTTAATAATATACATTTCCTTGCCAATTTCACCCTGTATACCAAATGTAAACAGGAAATGGTAGTAATTTTATTTTCACAAGTATACCCTAAATTAAGAAACATAAACTCTTCTAGAAGAATAATTATAAATAAAGAAAGCCAGAAATATCAATGTAAAAGTAATTGTCTTAAGACCTGAGGTAGTTATGGAGATTTGTTCAATGGACATATCTCACGAAAGGAAATTGTTAGGAAAGTTCTGCTTCCGAACATGTGAGCACTGTATGCCACCACTGGGCAGGCAAAGAGGTTTCAGTAAGCACATTGTTTCAGGAATGGGTATGGGTAGAGGAAATAACTGGTTGTAAGCATAATCATCCTGACTTTGGTGACCACTGCTGTGCTTTGAAAAAGGTGCTTGGTCTATCAAAAGAGCATGGGCTACAGCCAAGAGCAAAGATCAACTCTACTCTCCTGCTTATAGCACTGAGGTCTGAGTTCAGTAATTGAAGCACATTAGACCTTTAAACTATTATTCTTGTTCCATATTGAAAGGGAAATGTTAATGCATCAGGTTGTTTTATTCAATCTTGCTTATCTCTGGGGACTGTTGGAGCCAGGGCAATGACCCTTGTTCAAAGCATTGGGAACTAAAGTCCTGCAATGTTCACATAGTCACTGGTTAATAGTTTTATTCTGTATGCCTGAAGCAATGTGACAAGATACACCAAGCTGTCAGCATTGTTCAATATAAGCACAAAGATTTAGGATGTGTATTTGGTATCTACTTTGGAGTCTGAACCATGGCTAGTCATGTAGCTAGGTGACTAGCCCCATTGAAGAACTTTTGACCCCAAGACTCTGATGGGCATGCCAGTGAAAACATTTTGTTCTTGTCTCTAGGTCCACAGCTGAAGAGAAAAATGAATCCTTATGACCCTCTCAGAAGTAGGACTTAGGAAGCCTGCACCTGAGTTTTCTAGTCTTTGCCTATGTATAACTTTTCCTTCCTGTTCTGCACTGTATGCTTTGCTGTAATAAATCTTAAGCCATGAATATAACTTTATGTTGAGTCATGCAAATCACCAGACTAATGGGTGGTTGTGGGATCCTTGGAACATCTCTTCTCCCTCCAAGATGCAAAAAGAATAAATATGTTTTACATGAGATCTAAGTTGCAATTGGGTCAAGAAAAACTGTTAAATTCTAAATAAGCCAGTTTGCCTATGACCAGCCAAACTATTTGGATAATAGCACCTATAAGTGTTAGTGTATTGGGTCTTGATTACCCTGAGCTATAAAATAATAGCATGAAAACAACAAATTTACTTACTTGGTTCAGGAAGGGACTGGGTTATTTGAATTCATGAAATATTCTTACCAGCCATATTTTCAGAAGATTAGAATACATTAAAATTAACTCAGGATTAAACAATGTTGATTATAGTTCATGCTCTGTGATGGCTGAGAAAATGTTTACTTTGTTCCAGTGCTGAGCATAGGGTATATGATATAAGCACTAATTTATGAATGAAGAAAATATAGTGTAATCATTTTCTAGGGAGTTTTGAAATCTTTTAATACCAAGAGTTTTTGTATTATAATTATTAGGCAGAATTTAAAATTTTCAGATTTTATCTCTTAGTTAACATCTGTGACATTGAAATTCTCATTTTATCTCAACATTATTTTTTGAGGAAGGTAGAGTAAACACTATTATTTCCATTGTACAGAAGGAAAAATAAAGGCACAGACTGGCCCACTTTACTAGCCAAAGCTCCATGACAGTAATCAGAAGCAAAAGGAAGCCTAGAACATGCATCTTCTAACCAAGCAATGCAAGAAATATTTTTAAATTTTGCACTGTGCAGAATATTAAGCATGTATTTATTCTCAAACATAGATCAAAGTAGAAATTCCAATACAAATGGATCTTATTACAGTTATTTCCATAATGTCAATGCTGACAACAATATGTTGCATTTGCATAGTACTTTTAAAAATCATAATAATATCTGATATTTACATTGCTCCTTATTTTAGTACCTATATTTGTTCTATCAGAACATGCTACTTTATAATTGCAAAGCATTTTCACAGATCTTAACTCATTCATTCCTGCAAAAATCCCAGTAAGGTCAAAGATATTTAAAAATTGATAGTAGAAGCTTGAAAAGTTAAGAGTCCTGAGTAAATATACAAGGCTGGCAGATAAAACTAACTACATTAGAACTAGCAGTACCTATGTCACCAGACTCTGTAGAATACATACAGGTAGATCATATGATAAATCCAGTATCAACACCAATCTCTTAAAAAACAATAAAAAGCTATGAATTATTTTTTAAAAAGAGAAAGTGTCTGCATATTACTATTTCACAAAATACTCTAGGAAATAATGATTATGACAGGGTCATATTCCTTATTCTTTGCATGAAGTAATTCTCAAGGAACTGGAATGGTTTTTCAAAGGCAGTTATTACAACTGACTGGTGGTAGAAGTACATAATGGGCACTTAAATATAGCTCAGCACTTTTAATTATTTTTTAATGATCATTTCAATAATTTTCCAAGGAGATCTGGCATAATCAACGAACCAAAACTTTCCATGATTTCTTGCATATTTCTAGGCTAATTTAAGCTTTTCCTGCAAGTTTAATTAGCATTCAAATGAAGTAGACCTTCCTCAGAGAACAAGGTCTGACAGCATGTGCAAAATAAGATCAAACCAAGCTTTTGTGGTTGGTTTATGTGCTAATTTGGGGGAAGTGTAGAAATGCAAGAGCTTCATGTAGAGTGAGGTAACCCTTAGTGAGCTTCAAATTTTCAGTTCGTGTAGAAGGCTATTAAGGGTATTCTGACACTCAAATTAATTCTTACAATTAATTCTGGGAAAATTCCCAAATAATCTTTGAAACAGCTCAAGCTACCCACTCAATATGTTTAGGAGTCATCTTGAGGATTAGGCAAGTCAGCAAACTCAGTCCTAAACCATGACTTTCTTCAATTATTAAGACAACTGCCAATAGAATGAGTTTTTTTCCTTCCTGCCACCTACAATGATCTGTGAAAATGATAAGCAAAAACAAAGTTGAATTCAACAGTTTCTCATCTCTCTCAATATTACTATGAATCAAATCCTTCTCTCTTAAAAACAAAAACAAAGAACTGTGGCAGATAGTCTCATGTCTTCTCCTTTCTGCGATTTCCCCTACTTATTCCTTTCCTTCCCTCATTTGTGTTCACTGATCTGTTTTTATTATTGAGCGATGAATGTATGTGAAGAAGGAATTAGAAATGATAAAGCTGTATCTACTCTGCATTTCACACTTTGTTAAGCAAATCTGCACTGCTTAGGGGCATGGCTACTAAAGTTTCTATGAGTTATCTCAACCTCTAGTCCCTGGTTCTATTGGAACAAATTGAAAGGCCATTTTGGTGCATTAAGGCCATGTCATTCCAAATGTACCACTGCCATAAAGGGGACCTTAAACTGAGCTGTGGTTTGTATTTCCCATTTCAATGAGAATGATTTCATATCACCAACGTGCCTACTTTTAAGTTGGACTAATTGGTGTGGTAATGCATATTCTTGTTTCATATCACAGTATCTCCTCCATTTTTCCTCTTTTACCTCTGATTGCTCCTTCTCTGATTCTTCTTCCTTAAATATTGGACCTCCTCCATAATTATTGGTGTTTTCCAAAGTTATAGACCTTTGCTTTCTTCTTTTACCTTTCTTGAGCTTCTAACAAAGTCAGGTTCCATATGTCAGTTCCCAAGATTTACCTCTAGTTCTTTCCACTCTCATAAACTACACTGATTTCTACTTGTGCACTAGGTATCCCCACGCAGATGTCTTGAAGTACCTTACACATTTTTTGACTTGGTTTTACGCCATTATCCTAGTTGATCACTTGCTTCCATTCCGTGAATGTGACAAGCTCTGTCCTCTCTCATGGCTCCAAGTCTTCATCTAAAATGCTGTCCTCAGAGCGCTTGGGTGGCTCAGTAGGTTAAGCGTCCAACTTCAGCTCAGGTCATGATCTCACCAGTTGTGGGTTCGAGCCATGTGTCTGGTTCTGCGCTGACAGCTGAGCCTGGAGCCTGTTTCTCATTCTGTGTCTTCTTCTCTCTATAGCCCTTCCCCCCACTTGCACTCTCTCTCTTTCTCAGAAATGAATAAATGTTAACATAAAATAAAATAAAATAAAATGCTGTCCTCTCCACCTTAAGAAATATTTCTTTTTATATTTTATAAAGATCATGCTTGACAACAGGACAACCTCCCTATTTGTCAACCCCCAAATCTAAAATAAGTATGGTTGTCACTAAACGCTTCCATAGCAAATTCTATTTACCCTTTGTAGAAGTTAGCACATTTTATTTTTCAAATTTTTATTTAAACTATAGTTAGTTAACATTTAGTGTAATATTGGTTTCAGGAGTAAAATTTAGTGATTTCTCACTTACATATAATACCCAGTGCTCAATACAAGTGCCCCTTTTTAAAAAAGATTTTTTAAATGTTTTTTTTAAAGTTTTTTTTTGAGAGACAGAGAGAGACAGCATGAGCAAGGGAGGGTCAGAGAGAGAGAGAGGGAGATCCAGAATCTGAAGCAGGCTCCAGGCTCTAAGCTAGCTGTCAGCACAGAGCCTGATGCCAGGCTCGAACCCACGAACCGTGAGATCATAACCTGAGTCGAAGCTGGAGGCTTAACTGACTGAACCACCCAGGTGCCCCATAAGTACCCTCCTTAATACCCATCATTCATTTAGCCCATCTATCACCTACTGCCCCTCCAACAGGCCTGTTTCTTTTCTATTTGAATCTTTATGGTTTGCTTCCTTCTCTTTTTTTTCCCTTTCTCGATGACCATTTATTTTGTTTCTTAAATTCCACAGATGCCTGAAATCATATGGTATTTGTCTTCCTTTGAATGACTTATTTTGGTTAACATAATACACTTTAGTCCATCCACATCATTGCAAATGGCAAGATTTCATTCTTTTTTATGGCTGAGTAATATTCCACGGTGTGTGTGTGTGTGTGTGTGTGTACACATATGTATATATATACATATATACATATGTATACATATATACATGTGTACATATGTATACATATGTACACAAATATATATATATACACACACATATATATACTTCTTTATCTATTCATAGTTGATGGACATGTGGGATCTTTAGATATTGTTGATTATGCTACTATAAACATAGGGGTGCATGTGCTCTTTTGAATCAGTATATTTTTATCCTTTGGGTAAATACCTGATAGTGTAATTGCTAGATTATAGAGTAGTTCTATTTTAAAATTTTTGAGGAACTTCCATACTGTTTTTCCCTAGTGGCTATACCAGTTTGCATTCCCACCAATAGTATGAGGGTTTCCCCTTTCTCCACATCCTTGCCAACATCTTTTGTTTCCTGTGTTGTTAATTTTAGCTATTCTGGTAGGTGTGAGGTGGTATCTCATTATGGTTTTGAGTTGTATTTCCTGCTGATGAGTGATGTTGAGCATCTGTTTTTGTGTCTGTTGGCCATCTGTATGTCTTCTTTGGAAAAATGTCTATTCATATCTTCTGTCCATTTCTTAACTGGATTATTTACTTTTTGAATGTTGAGTTTGATAAGTTCTTTATAGATTTTGGATACTCACCCTTTATCAGATATGTCATTTGCAAATATCTTCTCCCATTCAAAAGACTGCCTTTTAGTTTTGTTGATTCCTTCCTTCATGGTGCAGTTTTTTATCTTGATGAAATCCCAATGGTTCCTTTTGGCTTTTGTTTCCCTTGTCTCCATATATGTGTCTAGTAAGAAGGTGCCTCCATATATGTGTCTAGTAAGAAGTTGGTATAGCAGATGTCAGAGAGTTTGCTGCCTGTGTTGTCCTTTAGGATTCTGAAGGCTTCCTGTCTCACATTTAGGTCTTTGATCTATTTTGAGTTTATTTTTGTGTATGGCGTAAGAAAATGGTCCAGTTTCAGTCTTCTGTATGTTGCTGTCAGATTTTCCCAACACTATTTGTTGAAGAGACAAAGATTTTTTTTCCATTGGATATTCTTCACTGCCTTGTCAAAGACCAGTTGACTATAGAATTGAGGGTACATTTCTGGGTTTTCTATTCTGTTTCATTGATTTATGTGTATGTTTTTGTGCCAGTACTATACTGTCTTGATGACTACAGCTTTGCTAAATGGCTTGAAGTCTGGAATTGTGATGCCTCTAGCTTTGCTTTTCATGTTTACTTTGGTTATTTGGGGTGCTTTGTGGTTCTGTACAAATTTTAGGATTGTTGGTTCTAGCTCTGTGAGAAATTCTGGGTTTTTTTTTGATAGGGACTACATTAAATGTGTTATATTGCTTTGGTTAGTGTAAACATTTTAACAATATTTGTTCTTCTGATCCATGAGCATGGAATGTTTTTCCATTTCTGAGTCATCTTCAGTTTCTTTAATAAGTGTTCTCTAATTTTCAAAGTACAGATCTTTTACCTCTTTGGTTAGGTTTATTCTTAGGTATCTTATAGTTTTTGTGTAGTTGTAGGTGGGGTTGATGGCTTGATTTCTCTTTCTACTTCTTCATTATTGATGTTAGAAAACCAACAGATTTCTGTGCGTTGGCTTTATATTTTGTGACTATTCTGAATTCATGTATAAGATCTAGCAATTTTTTGGTGGAGTCTTTTGGGTTTTCTACATAGACTATCATATCATCTGTGAACAGTAAAAGTTTGATTTCTTCCTTGTTGATTTGGACACATTTTATTTCTATGTGTTTGTTAGCTGATTGCTAAGGATAGGACTTCTAGTACTATGTTGAACAACAGAGGTAAGAGTTCCCTGTCTTGTTCCTGGCCATAGAGGAAAAGTGCCCAGTTTTTCCATTGAGGATGATATTCACTATAGGTCTTTCACATATAGCCTTTATGATCTTGAGGTATGTTCCCTCTATCCCTATTTTGTGGAGAGTTTCTATTAAGAATGGATATTGTATTTTGTCAGATGTTTTTTCTGCATATACTGAGAGGACCATATATATGGTTCTTATCCTTTTTTTTTTAATTAGTGTGTTACAGCATTTTATATACTGTTAAGTGAAATTGCAATACAATCTAAGTTTATTTTGGGAGTGTTTGCTGTATAATTGGATTTAATGAAATGTTTAGAGATGCAGTAGGCATGACTTTGAGTAGATAATGAAAGAAAATGCAAAATGCTTATTGATTCATGATGTGGTTTCATCTTAGCTTGGGCAAACCATGCAGTATTTAATACATAGTAGCAAAATATTTACTATTGAAGCTTGAAAAGATGAGAGTTCTTTGTGTGCAATCTTTCATTTATGCATATGAGAGGGTTTTCTTTTTTTTTTTTTAATATTTTTACATTGTAGTACTTGTTTTGCTTGTTGGTGGTATTTGCTTATTTAATACATTTCGTCAGGGACAGAAATTACATGCTGTTTTTTTCCCCCTAGGAAGTGTGTCTTGGGTTTTTCCCTTATTATTTTCTTTACTTTTTTTTTTTCTTTCTCTTCTTTTTTTGGTGGTGGTGGTGGTTATATTTAAATGAAGTTGCTTTTACAACACCAAAGACTTAATCATCCATTTCCTATATAAAAGGTAGATACTTTTTTGCATGGACCTCAAGTATATTGTAGTATAGAGGTGGAATTTAAGGAAAGGTATTAAGCAGGCTGTGTTTTAGCTTATGGGCAAGTAATAATTGTATCATTTCTCTTGAATGTATCATAGATAAGCTGCTATATAATGATTGCCACTTCAGATAGCTGTGAAACTAGGTGATTAACTAGTTATTACTTAACCTTCTAATTTCTGTATAAGTCTAATTACATGAAATAGAAGTTGGGGTTTTGATTTTTTACTTTGCTTTTCTGTTTGGAGTGTCATTGTAACTACTGTATTGTAAATGATGGAAAATAATTGCATATGTTAAAAAAATAAATTGTGTTATATTAAAAAAAATAAATTAGTGTGTTATATCACATTGATTGCTTTGCAAATATTGAATCACCCCTGCAGCCCAGGAGCAAATCCTACTTGGTTGTGGTGAATAGTTAATTCTTTTAATGTACTGTTAGATTCGATTTGCTAGTATCTTGTTGAAAAACTTTGCATTCACGTTTATCAGGGATATTGGCCTATAATTCTCCTTTTTAGTGGGTCTTTGTCTGGTTTTGGAATCAAGGAAATGCTGGCCTTGCATAAAGAGTTTGGAAGTTTTCATCCCATTTCTATTTTTTTTTTGGGGGGGGGAACAGTTTGAGAAGAATAGGTATTAAATCTTCTTTAAATGTTTGGTAGAATTCCTTTGGGAAGCCATCTGGCTCTGGACTTATGTTTGTTGGAAGATTTTTGATTACTGATTGAATTTCTTTACTGATTATAGGTCTGTTCAATTTTTCTATTTCTTCCTGTTTCAGTTTTGGTAGTTTGTATATTTCTAGGAAGTTATCAATTTCTTCCAGATTGCCCAATTTATTGGTATAATTTTTCATGATAATCTCTTATAATTGTTTGTATTTCTGTGGTGTTGTGGTTGTGACTTTACTCCTTTTTCATTCGTGATTTTATTTACTTGGGTCCATTCTCTCTCTTTTTTTTTTTTTGATAAGTATGGCTAGGAGTTATCAATTTTATTAATTCTTTTAAAGAACCAGCTCTTAGTTTCATTGATCTGTTCTACTGGTTTTTATTTGTTGGTTTGTTTCTATATTGTTTATTTCTGTTCTAACCTTTATTATTTCCCTTCTGCTGGCTTTATTTGCTATTCCTTTTCTGTCTCCTTTAGGTGTAAGGTTAGGTTGTGCATTTGAGACATTTCTTGCTTTTGATGTAGGCCTGTATTGCAGTATATTTCCCTCTTAGCACTGCCTTTAATGCATCTCAAAGGTTTTGGACTGTCATGTTTTCATTTTCTTTTGCCTCCATGTATTTTTTTTAATTTCTACTTTGATTTCCTGTTTAACTCATTCATTCTTTAGTAGGATGTTCTTCAACTTCCATGCATTTGTGGTCTTTCCAAATTTTTCTTGTGGCTGACTTCAAGTTTCCTAGTGTTGTGTTCTGAAAATATGCATGGTATGATCCCGATCTTTTTGTACTTGTTGGAGCCTGGTTTGTGATCCAGTATGTGATCTATTTTTGAGAACGTTCCATGTGCACACAAGAAGAATGTATAGTCTGCTGCTTTAGTATTCTGAATATATCTGTTAAATCCATCTGGTCCAGTGTGCCATTCAAAGCCATTGTTCCTTGTTGATTTTCTGCTTAAATGATCTGTCCATTGCTGTAAGTGTGGGTGTTAAAGTCCCCCACTATTATTGTATTATTATCAAAGAGTTTCATTATGTTTTTTATTTATTGATTTATATGTTTGTTATTTATTGATTTATATATTTTGGTGTTTTAAGTTGGGGGCATAAATATTTATAATTGTTATGTCTTCCTGTAGGGTTCTCCCTTTTATTATGATATAGTCCCCTTCTTCATCTCTTATTGCAATCTTTGTCTTAATGTCTAATTCATCCCATATAATTATTGATAGATATGAATGTAGTGCCATTGTATAACCTGTAAAGTCATTGTTTCTGGAGATTTTCTCTCTTCCTTTCTAGTCTTTGTAGTTTTCGTTCTTTCTTTCCCACTTAAAGAGCCCCTTTTAATATTTCTTACAAGGCTAGTTTAGTGGTCATGAACTTCAGTTTTTGTCTAGGAAACTCTTTATCTCTCCTTCTATTCTGAATGACAGCCTTGCTGGATAAAGCATTCTTGTCTGCATATTTTTCCCATTCAGTATGTTGAATATATCATGCCTCTCCCTTCTGGCCTACAAAGTTTCTGTGAAGAGATCTGCTGCAAACTTAATCGTCTTCCCTGGTAGGTTTGGGATTTCCTTTCCCTTGTTGCTCTGAAGATTCTTTCCTTATCTCTGTATTTTGCAAATTTTACTAAGATTGTCTTGGTGTTGGTCAGCTTTTGTAGGTTTTTATAGGAGTTCTCTGGGCCTCTTGGATTTGAATGTCTATTTCTTTCCCCAGATTAGGGAAGTTTTCAGCTATAATTTGCTCAAATAAACCTTCTGCCCCCTTTTCCCTCTCTTCTTTTTCTGGGACTCCCATGAGGAGAATGTTGTTATGCTTTATGGAGTTGCTGAGTTCTCTAAGTCTACACTTATGATCTAATGTTTTTCTTTCCCTCTTCTTTTCAGTTACATTATTTTCCATAATTTTATGGAAATCACTTATTTGTTCCTATATCACTTATTCATTCCTCTGCTTCTTCTGTCCTTGTTGTTACCTCCAGTCAGTTTTGCATCTTGGTTATAGGATTTTTTCTTTCTGCCTGACTAGTTTTTAGGTTTTTTTTATCTTTGCACTAAGGGTCCCTCTGGTTTCTACTAAGCTTTTCTCAAGCCCGGCTAGTATCCTTATGATTGTTGTTTAGATTCTTGTTCAGGCATATTAGTTATTATATCTATTTTGATTAGATATAATCCCTGGCTGTGACCTCTGTTTGTTCTTTCTTTTGAAATGAATTCCTCCGTCTTGGCGTTTTCTCTAGGTCTCCATCTTTTGTGTGTTATGAAAGCATGTTCCTGGTCCTATTTTCACTAGAGTTGAAGCTCTGCAGCACTGTATGATCAACAGAGCTGGTGTGGGCATGGAGGGAGAAGATGCGGAGTGGGGGTTGTGCTGGTTTTTGGAGTGAGGGGACTGCTGTTGCTCCTTCCTTGGCTGATTAAAAAAGGTACCTTCATTTGGCTCAGGTCATAATTTCATGGCTGGTGAGTTTAAGCCCTGAGTCTAGCTTCACACTGACAGTACAGAGCTTGCCTGGGATTTCTCTCTCTTCCTCTCTCTGTCCCTCTCTTGCTTGCTTTCTCTGTCTCTCTATAAAAATAAATAAATAAACTTAAAAATAAAGGAACTGCAGAACAAAGGGGGAGTGAGCTTGGTTTAAGAGGCTTAAGCCTCTGCTGGGTGGTCTGGGCTGAAAGATGAAGTCTGTCTGTGATGATGGGAGTGGTAAAAAATGGCATCAGCCCAGTCTCTTCCCCAGAGAGCAATGCTTCTCAGGAATACCTCACAGAGGAGTGAACAGTCTTCCTTCTTGAGTTCAAGGCGTCTGTCCTATCCCTGTCTTCAATCCTGTCAGTGTATGTGTTGTATGCCTGCTTGGCAGTTCAGTGCTCCTGTTTTATGGCAGGTACATGGCTGGATTTCAAAATTCCAAATTTTAGGGAGCTGGTGCAACGTGGGCTTGCACTGATCCTCTGGGGGATGGTCTCACCATACTTTGGCTGGTTCCGGTTTGTTCCAGAAAAGCAGCTGTAGGACTGTGCAGGGGCTCGGGTTTTACTGTAAAGTATAAAACTGGCATCCAGGTTGGCTGTCATCAGCAGGAGTCTCTGCTTGTTTGCTAATGAATGGAGCAACTCCAAGGCACCCATCAACTATTTTGTCCTCTGACAAAATACTGCTTCTCCCAAATGCACTCCAGGGAGGGGAACTGTCTATTCTAGCGTGACCCTGGAAATCCTCAGAGCACGCTGTCCACTCCCAGGCCTCTGCTCTCCTTCTCCACAGGGACACCACTACACCTGCCAGGCTTGACCCTAGCAATGGTGCAGATTTCTAAAAGTTCAGACTTTCAGGTCTGCTTTTGTAAAAAACTTGTGATAATCAGCCCCTCTCATTTTCTTAGTCAGTGCTTTTGGTGAAGATTTTTTCCCCCATGCAATCCTGTGTGTTGCTTTCTCTCTCTCTCTCTCCTCTCTGTGATCAGGGCTCCTTCCCCCCTGCAGCACCTGCAATTGTCTTCTCTTCCAAATCATATCACCACACCTCTTACCTTCCACAATGTAGCCTCCTCTCTCTCTCTAGTTGTGCGGTTTGTTCTCTCAGTCCTCAGATCAATTTCCTCGTGTTCAGAATGATTTGATAATTAAGCAGTTGTGTTTGAGGGATGAGGCAAGCATAAGGACCCCCTACTACTCTGCCATCTTAACTCCTCCACTCAAGTGAGCACATTTTGGCATTCTACACTTATTTTATTTCACTTGTATATTGTTCGTTTCTGTCCATCACATCAGTAATTCTCAACTTTGGCCGCATTTTAGAATCATCTGGGAACTTTTAAAAAATATTGATATGTGGGCTCCACTCTGACCCACTGAACTGCTGGGGAGAGCACTCAGACTTCTAATTTCAGGAAATTTGATACACTGTGAACTGAATATCCCTGCACTAGACTGTAAGCCCCTGGAGGACACAAATAATCTTTTTTTTTTTTTTTTTTTTTTTTTTCTCACTGCTGATTATACACAGTACTCAGCACAGTGCCTGGCTCATAGTACTAAAAAAAGTTATTGAGTTTTTTGAATAAATGATACTAAAGTGTTCTAAATTTTGACTTATTATAGTTCTTTACTTCCTCGGTAGAGAGGTTCTTTCTTTCTGCCTTAGCTCATGATAATTCTTTCCTTTATCTGGAACTCTTATATTTTCTATCTCTTGGTTTATGTAAATTTATTTTTTTAGGACTTGGCTTAAATAGCATCTTCTCCAGGAAATCTTGCTAGCACCCTAGTGGGACAAGTGTCTTACTCTGCGTCCTGTAACACTTTGTGCTTACATCTACCACAGCACTTAATACATGATTTTGGAATGATGTAAGTGCTTCTCACTCTCACTTGCTTGAGAACTTCCCAGAGTTTTGGATCATTTCTCATTTTTTTAACCTGCTCATCTTTCTCTACTTTTTATTTTGATTATTGACTTCACCACTGGTTTAGTCTCTCAAGATATAAAATCCAACGTCAGTATTCCTTCTCTCCTCCCTTAAGGTAGAAATCAGGGATGTTCATTGTATGTTAAATGTTCATTGTAGAGTTATAATAGCAAACATTTGAAAACTGATTATAATATATTCAGAGATAAAAATGACTTATTCATCAATCAGTATAAAAAGTTAGGCTGGAATATAGGAATAGTGATTATTTCTGGGTGGTGGAATTTTTGTTTTTATGCTTTTATGTGTTTTCCATTTTAAAAATAATGAGCATGTATTACTTTTGTAATCATAAAAATCATAGTAAAATTGAAAAGAATGTAGCATTATTATCTACTAATTGGGTGAGCTAAATGGAGATAGCTGATAGCTTACTGAAGACATAAAAGGGCAGAACAACCTTTAACTTCTATAGCTTTTTTCTCCACTTTAAATATTTGGCATTAATGGGGTGTGACAATTGATGATTTACATTTATACAAAGCAACTTTTCAGACTACCCACACTTATACCCTATAATATAAGTAATGAAATCCATATTGTCTTGTTCCATTTTGAACTGAGAGAACATTATTCTTTTACAAAATTGTATACCATAATTATTTCTATACTATGGAATTCACCCTGGAAATTCCATTTAAACTAAGCTTTTGACCTATGTCTGAACCCCTTAAATGTACTTATTTACTATTTATGCATTTGAAAGATAGCATGCACTCACCTTTTTGCAGACAAAGTCACCAGGTAAATAAACAGTGGATTTCAATCTTAACAACATGTCATAAATCATTTGTGTATCACAACCCTAAGGAAAAAAATAACAAGAATAATAATTCTTACAGACACAATTACAAAGACAACATTCCAAATAATTTTAAAATGACATGAAAGTAAACAGTAATAAAGATTCTTAACCCCGTCTCCACTACCCATTGCTATGGAACCTCTAATGTCCTTAGTTTCCTAGTCTGTTAAGTGGGTACCTATTTCATAATGATAAAATTGTAGTCATGTAAAACTTAACATAATGATTAATTAATAATAGCTACTAATGATTATGACAATATAAGTGATAATAATTGGCTATTAAGATTGACAGATAAAAATCAAAATCTGAATATTTTTCTTTTTATAATATGTTCATAGTATTGTCGAATATTATTATTTAACTGTCGAGTCTTCTATGTCTTTCTTTACCAACTTATTTGTCTTCTGAAAGGCAGAGTGTCTGTACATAGTAGATACAAAAGCAATATCTGTTGAGTGAATGATATTCATATCCACTTTAATAGTGTAAGAGATGATTTTGATTTGTTAGGATATGTGTCTATATTTGTGGTGTTCCCAGAGAATTATAATTTATTGGGGCACCTGGGTGGCTCAGTTGGTTTAAGCATCTGACTCTTGATATCAGCTCAGGTCATGATCTCACAGTTTGTGAGACAGAGTCTCCAACAGGCTCTGCACTGACAACGTGGAGACTG
>PISW01010874.1:0-45582 GCA_004023785.1 Mungos mungo
AAGTAATATTGAATAAGAAAACCAAAATGGGAGGCATCCCAATCCCAGACGTTAGCCTCTACTACAAAGCTGTCATCATCAAGACAGTATGGTATTGGCACAAAAACAGACACATAGACAAATGAAATAGAATAGAGAATCCAGAACTGAGCCCACAAATGTATGGCCAATTAATCTTCGACAAAGCAGGAAAGAGTATTCAATGGAAAAAAGACAGCCTCTTTAGCAGATCGTGCTGGGAGAGCAAGACAGCAACATGCAGAAGAATGAAACTAGACCACTTTCTTACATCATTCACAAAAATAAACTCAAAATGGATAAAACACTTGAATGTGAGACAGGAAACCATCAAAATCCTAGAGGAGAAAGCAGGCAACAGCCTCCGTGACCTCAATCACAGCAATTTCCTACTTGACACATCCCCAAAGGCAAAGGAATCAAAACCAAAAATGAACTATTGGGACCTCATCAAAATAAAAAGCTTATGCACTGCAAAGGAAACAATCAACAAAACTACTAGGCAATGGAAGGAATGGGAAAAGATAGTGGCAAATGGCCTATCGGATAAAGGGCTAGTATCCAAAATCTACAAGGAACTCACCAAACTCCACACCCAAAAAACAAATAATCCAGTGAAGAAATGGGCAGAAGACATGAATAGACACTTCTCCAAAGAGGGCATCCAGATGGCCAACAGGCACACAAAACGATGCTCAGCATCACTCAGTATCAGGGAAATACAAATCAAAACCACACTGAGATACCACCTCTTGCCAGTCAGAGTAGCTAAAATGAACAAATCAAGAGACTGCAGATGCTGGCGAGGATGTGGAGAAATGGGCACCCTCCTACACTGTTGGTGGGAATGTAAACTGGTACAGCCGCTCTGGGAAACAGTGTGGAGGTTCCTCAAAAAGCTATCCATAGAACTCCCTTATGACCCAGCATTAGCACTGCTGGAGATCTACCAAGGAATACAGAAGTGCTGATGCATAGGAGCACATGTACCCCAATGTTCATAGCGGCACCTTCTACAATAGCCAAATCATGGAAAGAGCCTAAATGTCCATCACCTGATGAATGGATCAAGAAGATGTGGTGTATATATATACACAATGGAATACTACATGGCAATGAGAAAAAATGAAATCTGGCCAATTGTAGCAAAATGGATGGACCTAGAGGGAGTCATGCTAAGCAAAATAAGTCAGGCAAAGAAGGAGAGATACCATATGTTGTCACTCATAGGTCTAACAGCAAAAACCTTATAGGAGACCATGGGAATGGGAAAGGGAGGGAAAAGAGTTGGGGAGAGGGAGTGAGGCAAATCATGAGAGACTTTTGAATGCTGAGCAAAAAATGAGGACTGAAGAGGGAGGGGTAAGGGGAAGGAAGGTGATGGTCATAGAGAGGGGCACTTCTGGGGAAGAGCGCTGGGTGTTATATGGAAAACAACTTGGTAATAAACTATATAGAAAATAATTCATGTGGTAAAAAAATAAAAAATAAAATGTTGAACAACTCTACCTAATATGTATATTAGATAGATAGATAGATATGGAACATATAATTAACACCAGAAACTATTGAGTGACTATATCTAGTGAACAGAACATGAGGATAATCACTATTTTGATACATGCCTTTTGATTTTACTTTACTTTACTTCTAATTCTTTTTAAGTTTATTTATTTTGAGAGAGAGAGAGCACATGTGAGAGGGGAGAGGCATAGAAAGAGAGGAGAAAGAGAATCCCAAGCAGGCTTCGTGTTGTCAGTGCAAGCCCAATGCTGGGCTAGATTTCATATACTGCGAGATCGCAACCTGAGCTGAAATCAAAAGTTTGTGCTTATTAATCGACTGAGCCTTCCAGGTGCCTTTTACTTTACTTTTAGATTACATGCATGGTAAAATTAAGTAATTATGGGAACATCAGATTCTTCAAAATAATCCAGGTATGAGAAATTAGAAAAAATGTAGGCTAAGTGAAAAGTCAGACTTCCTACAAAATTATTAAAATCAACAAATTTTGTCATGTTGAGTATGATCACTTACATAGTATTTTGAAAGTATTCTTCATAATTTAAACTTATTTTTCTCTACTGATTTTATTATGAAACATTTCCTAGAACTTCTTATTCTTTTACTAAATATAATTGCCATCAAGTTCTACCTTATTCATTATACCTAGAGCCTGAAAGGTACAAATAAACCTCAACCAATCCCAAAAGTGTCACTTACACCAGAGGTTCTAATATTGTGCTCAGAATAGTGGCATAGACATCACTTGTTATAGTCTTAGAAATGTAATTCTCAGGCCACAACCAGACCCTTCTGCATCAATATTGGGTTTGGGGACAAGGCAATTTGTGTTTCAACAGCCCTCCAGATGATTCTGACACATGGTAAAATCTGATTCTATAGACTAGTGGCTCCCAAACTATTCTCCATAAAATTTTTTGACAGTACATCTCAATTAGTCAAAGCGTGGACAGAAAGATATCAGAGAGGTGCCTAGGATGCAAAATTTAAGGAGGCATCCACTCTCCAGATCCTACAAATAACATATAACCCTGAGAATGACTGACTCCTTAAATTCTGCACCCTTGTTCTACATCTGCAGTTAGTAAGACTTCATGTAATGTAATGAGTTTACGTTCCTTGCCCATTTTACAGAAACCAACTGAAATGCCTAAAAAGATACACATGAGAAAAGATCATAGAAGAAACACATATGAATAACTCTCAAACTGCACAAACACTGAATAATTAGTACTTGGCTATATGATATACAGTTTCTTACTCCAAGTAATATATTACGCAATGAAGAATGTTAAACACTAAAAATATGAGCTATGGCAACCTCAGAACACTGTGGGGAGAGTATCTGATGTGTACTATTTCTTCAACATGAAATCTTAATAAAATTTTTTAAAAATAAAGTTTTGAAGTACCTAAAATGCAAGGACTGGAATATCTGTTATTTTCAAACTGTGATCTATGGAGCCCTAGGGTTTAGGAAAGAAATTTCATGGTCCTTGTAGAAGTTTTTCCAATCCTCACCCCAGCTTCAACCAAAGTGGCTCCATAGATTTAAACTTACTTTAAACAAAACAAAACAAAACAAAACAAAACACAAAACAAAACTTAGAGGCAGGATTTCACTGTTGGGAAAAAGGTTAACCTTACAATGCTATGAATCCAATATTAGGACCTGTCACCTTATCCTAAAAATCTGCAAAGGACATAGCAGAAATTGTTTTTCACAACTGTGAAAGCAGGGAACCTTATTAACGCCAGAGTACACTCTACACTAGAGATGTGAGGGTGGGTGAGCTCGAGGGAGAAGGGCCATACTCATGACACTGAGATCATATTGTCTATCCTGAAAATATGAGCCTTCACTTGTGATATGAAAAACTGACAGATCATGAAGAAAGGAGTAGTGGCTCCCAGTCTTTTGTAAACTTTGGATACATTTGTTTAAATACAATTTTAGGGGAAAAATTCCACAAAATAGAAACAAATAGGGCTAATATGATTAAAAGGTAAGGATGAAGTAGCTCTTCTCCGAATTAATCTTCCTGTGCTGCTACCTAGAATACAACCCCTTTCCGTCCAGTCTCCTTCTGCCTGCCTGCCTGCCTCTCTCTCTCTCTTTCTCTCTCTCTCTCTCTCACACACACACACACACAGTAGCCCTTGAAGAACTTCTAGAGAAATATCATGAAAAGGTAAAACCAAAGTAAAAATCACTTTGTCTAGATTAAAGGGATATCCATTTTTAAATATTTACCAAGTAAAAATTTACCACAATAAAGTTCATATTCAGGTTTCTTTTATAAAAAAAATTACATCAGTCAAAAATTTCAAAGTACAGAACATATAAATGCTAAACACACAAAATACTGAAGTACTTAGTAATCAGGTGCTTTTCTTAAGGAATCATGAGTTCCAATTATTGAGAAAAGCAGAAAACAATCAAGGCAGTGAAATGCTATTAGTCTCCAAACACTCCACTTTTAATTATAAGAACAAAATGACTGACGAGTCTAATGTTACCGACAAACTTCCTCCCTCCTGTTTGGGAGATCAACAGATAGCTTGTTCACAGATGTTTGGCATGACTTACCATAGACTTTCACCTCGAAAAATCTTAAACAACAATAAAACATTCTAGGATAGGAAAAGGCTTAGTTGATCTGCCAGCAGGGTCAATAAAATTACATAAAATATTTCACCAAGCATTTATATGTACAAACACATCTAATTTTCTTTACTAAATTATATTTCCAAAATATACACTGAACTGTGATCACATTTCACATACAATGTTCTCAAAACCATTGATAGGATCTCTTCTAACCACTAATGTGTTAGAGAGAAAGTTCATTTCATGACTTAAAACTAGAATTATAAATATTTAAATAATACAATACTTTATGTAAGTGGCTTCAACCTAAATTTCAATTTATTTTCTTAAATTCTACTATATTTTTCTTAAATTATACTAACAATGCACTGAAGTTTGTAACCAATCATAAGTAGTGTTTTTTGTTCTCTGCATATCCATAAAGACTGAAAAATATATACAATTAATCCAAGAAATTCTACTTGAAGCATTTTATGGGAATCTACCAACAAAAATATTATCTAAGAGCTGGGCTGGGTCTTAATTTTATCACTTCAGATATAACAGAGCAGGAAACACATCTTTGACCTTTACAATCATCAATATATCAAACTATTCCTCTCCCATTATAGTTACAAAAATGTAATAATGTAGCTCCTATAAAGCACACATGCACACATATATTCCTAAATAAATTTAAGTTCTTAAATGAAATCTTTTTTTTTACAAGGTAGTGCTTTCTTTTATTCTGAAAAAAAATCTCTATTCATATTAGAAAGAAATCTATACTTTGCAAAATTCACCTATTCACTGAAGAACTTAAGAATGAGACAGTAAAAAAAAAAAGTAGCAAAACATTAAGATGTAACAATGCTAGGTGAGAAAAAAACAATTTCACTATTACAGGAAAGAAAACCTTGAATGCAATGTTAAAATACCAGTTTCTAAAAAAGTGGAATTCAAATAAGAATAAAATATTTCAGTAAATATTTCAATATAACATTTTACAGGTCTTTGTCTAATGCTTACAGTATTTTATTTGTGAGCTCTGGAGTTTTTAAAAGAAATAACAAACATGGAGTTATTCCAACTCTTCTTTTAAAGAATAAGAAATGAATTTCAAATAGATTTCCTTTAGCTTCTAATTTAATTAAGTAGGCAACGATTTCCAAAGCAGTCTTGAATTTAAGTATTTTAATTAATACTGATAAGTGTTTGATAATTTAAGTGATATATCACATAATAGTAAATTTAGAATAAAAATATTCAGTTCAAAGACATTAAGTTTTTGTACTCAAGATACCATTTTTTCATTGTAACTGCAAAATAATGCAGGATAATCTTTCACTACAAATAACAAGTAATTTAAAGATAGGATTATGTTTAGAATGTAATTGTGAAGAGACAGGATAAAATAATTTATAACACATAACAAAACAGAGCTACAAAATGTTAAAAAAATATAAAAGAAATTGCACTTACATCCATAGCTCTCTTAATAAAAGGTATCTGTGTGCCGCTGTCCAGATCTTCATTTATAATAAGCCGTCTGGCCCACTGACCTGCCCTGACAACACCACTACCATGAATTAAAACCATCAGTTTCTGAGGATTTGTCAAAGCATCCTCACTCATGAAGATAAAACTCTTTGGTTCACTCTCAGTGGCATCTACCTGTAATTAAAAAAAATTAAATAATAAATAAATGTTTTCTGATCAGGCAAAGACATAAATGAGAAAGCAACTCATGGTTACCATAAATCATAAAATGGCTATTCTAGAATTATAGAAGTAAAAATCTTTAAAAAATTAAAATATTCATTATTCATTAGAGATTAACAGTTACACATGAGGTGGATGAGCATAAAAGACATGGTAGTAATATGCAAAAGAATATATGAATTATATCTCCCTATATTATAGATTTCATATTTTAATACAAATAAGAATAACTGATTTTTTTAACGCTTCCTATGATCTAGATTCAATGGTAAATGTCTTAAAAGCATTACCTCAATCATAATCTCACTAAGGTAGTACTATTATTATACTCATTTATAGATGAAGAAATTGAGGCCTATGGATTTGAAATAACTTGCCCCAAATCACACAGCTAGTGAGTCTATAAATCTCTAAGAGAAGTACATTGTACCTATAACAGGACACAGAAAAACCCAATAGGAGGATATACTTATTGGAAATTCATGTATCAGCCAGAAACACTACTAAGTTTTTAAAAGGAGAGGGAACTATTAAAAATGCAATCACCTACTATTCTATGTCAGTGGCCTTTGAAATTTCCTTCAGAATGTGAACACAGGGACATATAACAATTATTTTCTGAAGGAATATTATTGATATATTCCTATAACCTTATTAATGAGGAATGGAGGCACTTGTGCACATATCAGAGCCAGAAGCTAAAGTCTGGGTGCCTGGTCATATACATTCTCAAGTAAAGAAAGTCAGTCTACATATTATATAATGAAACAGCCCTTCACTTCATCAACATTATATATTCATCAACCTCAGAACCTAAAAAATAGACAAAAACTCTCGACACCAAAAAAATGTCCTGGATTCTGAATGTTCCTAATCACTATTCCTGGGAAGAGAAAAATATTAAAATTTCTCTAATTCTAAAGCAAACAGATTGGTAGCCATTTGTGTAAACAGCACAAAGAGCAATTATTTCAGCAAAAAGAGCATAGCCACAGGGCTTTAAAAAAAAATCCCCTCCTCAGTGAAGTCTTTCCTGATCACCCCATTTTAAATATCTCCCCAAGAATCTGTAGCCCCCTTCTATTTTATTTTCCTTCATAGTATATAGTACAATCTAATATACTGCATCCCTTAAGTATTTATTTTTGCTGTTTATTAACCATCTCCTCCCACTGCCAGAATGCAAGTCTAGAAAGGCATGGACTTTTCTGTTTAAATCCAGCTACATTCACAATGCCTAAAAGAGAGACTGGCAAATTCTAGGCACTCAGGAAATAAAGGAATGATAAACGTTTGGAATAAGGAATGTTATCAAGCATCACCAGCAAACTCCTTTAAATAAAATGTATTTAACTAAATAAAGAGTCCTCTTAACTTGTTATAATACTTGTCCGATTTGGAAAGCATATATATGACAATAACGAATTTTAGAAGAGATACACAATGCTAAGAATTAAAAAGACTACTGTGGGGCGCTTGGGTGGCTCAGTTGGTTAAGCATCCAACTTGAGCTCAGGTCATGATCTCACAGTTTATGGGTCTGAGCCTTGCGTCGGGCTCTATGCTGACTGCTCAGAGCCTGGAGCCTGGTTTGGATTCTATCTCTATCTCTCTCTGCTCCTCCCCGACTCACATTCTGTCTCTCAAAAATAAATATTAAAAAAAAATTTTTAAAGACATAACAATATATTAGTAGTAATTAAGCAGGCAGCAAGAGAAGTGTGAAGTGTAAAACAGGCACATTAGCTTCTCTTGCATTCAATGTCCAGAGTTATGATGCTGACAGCAAGTCTGACTGAAGTGAGAGGAAGGGAAGTAGATGAGAGATGGAGAAAACACAATGTGAGAAGACAATTCCTTTTTACTTAAGAATATGATATGAAAAGAGAGGAATCACTTGTTAAAATAGATTTTTTTAAAAAGGGAAGTGGTAAGAACAAAAGAAAAATTAAAAAGCAAAGCTGTCAATGTTGATTAAAAAAAGGGGCCAAAGAGGTTTCCAGTCATTCATTTACCGAAGAGTGTGACTAAAGTACACAAATAAAGCACCTCATAAAATCACCGAGGCCTTAATGGATCCTGGAATGGCTATGGAAATGGATACCTGTTTATGTTAATAGAGAAAAACAAAAACAACAAAACTCTATAGCTATAGACTTTCCAGCAGGTACTGATCACTATTTCTTTCTCACTATTTGACTAAGTCCCCTGTTACCTAGGAACTGAGTCAATTTTTTAAGCAATGGATTGTTGGCACTTTAAATTCCACAGTAATCACTTCAGAACTAGAAGAGTGCTTATTTTCAGAAGGTAAAAATGTGTTGTTTATATTACAATGCTGTTCAAAAATATTTAAAGCGTTGCAAATTAAGGTAGCCATGAATAGATGAATAAAAGTTTTACTGGAACATGCAGAAGAATTAACTTTAAAAACATGAAAACAGCAGAATATTCAATGGAAAAAAAAACAATGAAAGAGAAATGTAGTGGTATAAATGACTAAGGAGTAAGAGAAGTACTTGAGATGGTCATTGGCCTATATTCATCTCAATTCAACACAGAACTCTAAAGTTGGTATCTATAACTTTCTCTGTATAAAGTTACTGCTAAGTTTAAACAGTAAAATATCTATATGGTTAAAACATAATTTTCATCATTAGCTTAATTAAATTTGAAAATGGCTGTTCCAAGGCGATTGTCTTCAAACAGTGGTAATTCATGGGGCGCCTGGGTGGCTCAGTTGGCTAAGCGCCTAACTTTGGCTCAGGTCATGATCTCGCAGTTCGTGAGTTCAAGCCCTGCGTCAGGCTCTGGGCTGACAGCTCGGAGCTTGAAGCCTGCTTCGGATTCTGTGTCTACGTCTCCCTCTGCCCTCCCCTGCTCATGCTCTGTCTCTCTGTCTCTCAAAAATAAATAAATGTTGGGGAATCTGGGCGGCTCAGTAGGTTAAGCGTCCGACTTCAGCTCAGGTCATAATCTCATATTTTGTGGGTTTGAGCCCTGCGTCAGGCTCTGTGCTGACAGTTTAGAGCCTGGAGCCTGCTTCAGATTCTGTGTAACCCTTTCTCTCTACCCCTCCCCTGCTCATGCTCTCTGTTTCTCAATAATAATTAAATGTTAAAAAATTTAAAAAAATAATTAAATATAACAAAAAAAACTTTAAAAATCAGTGGTAATTAATTAACTGAGCTTTCATTAAGAAATGCATATAAGTCATTCTAGTGCACTACCTCACTTTATTGACCAATCAACTTCAAAGACCAACTGATTAGTGAGAACAAACAATGTTTAGCAGTTAGCCATTCACTTTAGGATACTTATGAACTCCACTAATGGTGATGATCATTTAAACATGATTGAATAAAATGAATTAAAATTTATAATCAAGTTACTAATTTATATAACCTAAAATTCTACATGTGTGAGATACTACAACTGAGAATAATTTGTACATGAGAATATAAGTAGGGTAGGGAGTAAACAAAATACATTATCATAATCTTTACCATCAAATCATGGGTTTCCACAGGGTGCTATTATTTACGAAAAAAAAAGTAAAAAAAAAAAGAGTCTCTTTTTCCTTATTAAATAGTTCAACTATAAAATTAAAACTTAGTTCATCATCAGAGGAAAAATAAAAGACTTTGGTGGTATTCCTATAATAAAAAGAACAACTCTGATACAAAATATAACAAAACAAAACAAAAAACACTTTCAGTACTGGATTTGGGATTTAAGAGAACTGAGGAGAAAATAATTTCAGAGGAAAAATTTCACAACTATATAAAAATATAATGATAATTTAAGGAGAGTTATTAAGTTCCTAAAACATACAAAACAAATTTTGGTTTCTTTTCAGTTTATGAATCAGGAAATCTTTGCTAACCAAAAACGGACATGACACTTACTATAGGTCTCCTACAATGTAAAGCTTTCTCTATGTTTATTAGCCCTATAGTCTAAATCTAAATGAGAGAAAATTAATCAGATGGATAAACCAAAATCTCCCTAAACCTAATCTCAGGCTTTCTATAAATAAAGTTAGTAAAACTTAATCATACAGCATAATCTATAAGCCAATTATCTTCTCTTTGAATACTGTTCTTTAGAAACTTTGAAAGAAATAAAATTAACAAGAAAGGCAGACTGAACAAAAAGAAAGTTTCCAAATAAATGAGGGATAGCCTAGCTCTTGCATAGAATGATATTTTATTCACTAGTATGTCACAAGCACTTGGACTAAAAGACAGTAAAACAAATATTTGTTGAATAAATGAAAAAATGATTAGCATTGAGACCTAGCCTTTGAGCTTATTTATATAAAACTAAATATAAGATAGATTTTCCTTTTAAATACTGAACTATGAATTAATTTGTGAGGATAAATATTATAAAGAAATCCTCAAACCCTCCAATTCATAGTCAAATATTATCATCCAAGGAGTTTAAAAATCTCATGCAAAATTTCACGTAAACAAAGTAATTATATGCACAGCTTTGTGCCTTAAATTAATTACTTTGATTAAGCCTTCCAGATTTTTATATATCATAAAATCTGATAGTTGTCAGCGTCAGCAAGGATCATCTAATCTAGTACCACCATCATTTCACATAGAAGATTACTATTCCTTCAGTTTTCACTTACTATTTCAGGTCTCAAACTTCTTCACTATGAAATGGCAAAATGTACAAAATTTGAAAAGAACAGGAAGCATAAGAAATGAATTTGGGAATGTATAAAGGAAATAATATGGAAATAAAACAGAATTTTAAAAAATCAAGAAATAGTTAAAGAGATGGTGAGTTTCTAGTGAAATAATAAGTACCTTAGTTTACTTCAAATAAGTAAAAATAAACTCTATAAATTAAAAGAGAATGGGCAGATGGGGTAGGCCTTTTAAATTCATCACCTTTTTCCAAAAAGACTTGTCATTAGTATTTTTTTGCCTCTGCACTGAAAAGTACTACTTTTAAAGAACTGTTGTGTACAATGAAATGTGGTATACTGATGCATTTAATATTATCATTATCAATATCAACATACTACCACAGTTAACCTACCAAAATTAAATTAATATAACCATTTTCTTCTGAATTGAAAACTATTTCACTTGGAAGTTTAAGCACTTTTTAAAACAGGACTTACTGGAATAGAGATTTTTTTCAAATTACAGTCCTTTTCCAGGAGCTCATAGACATACTTCGTGATGATCTAGGTAGGGGAAAAAACAAAACAAAACACATTAAGATGTAATCTCATGCATTATCAAAACCCACATGAATTATTATGTTACTGCTCTGGATGAGTTTCTTTCTTTGAATGTTTTCCCTCTAGTTTCATTGAGAAATAACTGACATGTGTAAGTTTAAGGCATACAGCATGATGGTTAGATCTACATATACTGTGAGAGGAGTTCAGCTAAACTCTAACTTCTCATGTAGATAAAACAAAAAACAGCAAAAAAATTTTTTTAAAAAGGAAAGAAATTTCTACTTCTGATGAGAACATTTAGGATTTATTCTCTTAAAAACTCCTCTATGTGTCCTACAGCAGTGTTAATCATAGTGATCATGTTGTATTTATCATCCCTAGTACTTACTTATTTCATAAATGAAATGTTTTGATACTAAATATGAAGATTCTTTACTAATTACCTATGATGGCTTACTTCTTGCTGCTGTGTGAATAACTATAAGCCTTAATACTAAAACTTTGGGCCAGTTAAGAAGAACTCACAAAAATATACAAGGACTTTCTGTTTTTCAAAGCAATATTCTGAATGAAACCTTATTTTCTTTTTTCAGTGTTTCTAGAAACTATTTCCCTACAATTTCCATATAGGAATTGTATCTGATTTGGAACTATCTTGACTGAATCCTAACACCTCTTTTATATTTACTAAATCAAAGAGGAGAAGTTCAGAGGTTTTCTAAACAAAAAAAGGAAAATTATTCCAGAAAACTCAGGCACCAGTTAGCATTATTTTTTGCAGCACGCAGAAACACAGTTCCCCAAAGATGCCTACATTCTAATTCCTGGAACCTATTCATATTTTATGTTCCATGGGAATAGAAACTTTGCAGATATGATTAAGGTTAAGGACCAGAGATGGGGAGATTATCCTGGATTATCCAAACTGGCCCAATCTAATCCTTTAACTCCTTAAAAGTAGAAGATGATAAAAGAACAAAGAGATGCGAAGTGAAAAGACCTTGAATGGTCATTGCTGGTTTTGAAGATGGAGGAAGGAGAGCATAAGCCAAGAAATGTGGTGGCATCTAAAAGATGGGATAACCTTTAAACAGCCAGTAAGAAAATAAGGCCTCAGTCCCGTATTTACAAGGAACTGAATTCTGCCAATAACTCAAATAGGCAGTGAAGGGATTTTCTCCTAGAGCCTCCAAAAAGCAGTATAGCCTGTACACATCTTGATATTAGTCTGGTGACAATCATAATGGACTTCTGACCTATATAAGTAGGAGGTGGTATATTTGTGTGTTTTTAAGCCACTTCATTTACAGTAATTTGTTACCACAAAACTAGAAAGCTAATGTACTATATCTCTGAAGAAAAGCAAAGAGAGCAAGGAAAGAGATGCTAAGTAAAAGCAATGATTTAATAGATTTCAATGGTCATTTTAAGGAGTGTTGCTCCCTCAAAAAAAAAAATCTTTAATCATCCATGCACCATCTCTCAGAAAAACTTTAGTAGCAACACAATTAAAAGTCAAATTTTATGAAACAAAATCAGATTTAAAAAAAAATTAAGATGTCAATTGCTGTGATGCTGTATTCTGTAATCTAATATAGCTTCTCTAGCCTGCTCTCTTGAAGGAATCCAAAATTCTTAATTTCTTTTATGTATACATGTTAATTAATTTTGAGAGTATAGTAGAGGTATGCTAGAACATCACTTCCTTGGCTACTAATGATAATTCCAAATGCTACAACACTCACTACATTAGAATGAAGTAATAATTAATAGTTACTAAACAAATAGTATTCCCATAACAAAATGTAGTAGTTAAAATTATTGTTACCAGAAGGTAGCAGTACTGCAAACGTGGAAAAAAAAAACCCTAAAAATATGTAGGATCAGACAAAAGTATGTATGAAGTTATATAATGCTCTCCCACTTCAGGAAAAATGACTTAACTAAATGAGATTAGGTAAAATAAGTAGCTTATAATTTCTTAAAATTTCCTATTACCTATGAAATCATAAAATATCCTTATATTTAAAGCAATAATAAAGCCAATCAAACTTAGTTCAAACCCAAATGACTTCTACCACTAGGCAAAATACTTCAGAGACATAATTTGAGAATTAAATAACTAAACCATTTTGGCAGTTCATACCTTAAGTCAGTATGAAATACAATACTACAGTTAAGTCTCAACTTTCATCTACACAATTATACAGAACAATTAAAGAACGGCTTAGCTTTGGTTTCAGAATATATCATAGGGCAAGTGTCTTCACAAAATAGCAAACCAAATAATAAAACCATACATCAGTGAAGTTGGACAAACACTACCTAAGTTGCCCAATCTGCCTTGTTCTCCAATTCCTGACTGCAGAAGAAAAGCAACCACAGACTAAACCTTCTATCTCTTAGGCAATTCCATCTGCTTGAATGTTCTCCCATAGCCCCACTCACATGTCAACTGTTTCAGGCAACTTTTCATGCCTCTTACCGACTCTACAAGGTAAGACAAAATATTCCACCTCTATGCTCTGGGCATGACTAAGTATCATCACCCATTGGTACCAAACTAGCCTTACTGTTTGTTTCTTTTTCTGTTACCTTTCTAGCCTTAGAACATTATAATTTGGGTATCCTACTTTTAATCTTCTTTGTATTCATATAGGATAGTATCTGGCACACTGAAGGCAGTTCAAAATAGTACTCAAATTCTCACTATACATTCTGTCTACATGTTTTGACGGAGAAAAGTGTTTCAGATTAAAAAAAAAAAAACTTTTCTAATTGCCGAATCAAGATTCAGAAAGAAAGCATCAAGGATTTATTGCCTTCCAGCTTGCATAGGATTGTATTCTCCATTTAGAAAAATTAACGAATGAAATGATAATTTCAAAAGGGGATAAAAAAAAACTGTCCAAATATCATCTGTGTTCAAATATTTACTGGAAACACCATTTCTAGGGAAGTTCATACATGGAAAAGAAAAAGCTTAAGAGAATAAGCAACCTAATTCGTAGCCAGATAAATATAAACTTCAAACTAACAACCTATCTACCAAAGTTCATTTTACCCAAAACAGCATGTCCAGCATTCAACAAAAAATAACCAGCCATAACAAAAGGCAAAAATAAACAGTGTGAAGAGATAAATCGAGCATCAGAACCAGACTCAGATATGGCAGAAAATTTCGAATTATCAGACTTGGAATTAAAAAAAAACTATGATCAACATGCTGAAGAATTTATTGGAAAAAGTGGGCAATATAAAAGGGTAAGTACATAAGCAGAGAGAAATTCTAAGAAAGAATCAAAAGGAAATGCTAAATTAAAAACAAATAACAGAAAGAAGGCCTTTGATGCACTCACCAGTACATTGGAAATGGCTGAGGGGAACAAAAATCAGAATTTCAAGATATGTCAATAAACACTTCCAAAATCGAAATGTAAAGAGAAAAAAAAAGGATGAAAAAGTGGAACAGATTATCTGTGTGGGACAATTATAACAGATTTAACATACTACAATGGGAATACCTGAAGGAGAGGAAAGAATAAGAATAAAAGAACTATGTAAAGTAAAATAATGGATGAGAATTTCCCAAAGTTAATGACACAAAACCACATATCCAAGTAGTACAGAGAACTCCAAAAAGGATAAATACCAAAAGCAATACCAGGCTTTATCATATTAAAACTGCACAGAACCAAATACAAAGAAAGTATCTGGAAAGAAGGCAGACCAGGGACAAGGGGGATTTGGAGAAGGAATTTGGAGGGGATATGGAGGAATTTAGCTACAGAAGAAAAAGGATAATTACATCACACTTCTCTAAGAAACAATGTTAGCAAGAAGACAGTAGACTGAAATACTTAAGTGTTGAAAGAAAAAAACTACCAATCTAAAATTCTGTATCCAGTAAAATCATGCTTCAAAAAAAATAGACCCTCTGAGAACCCCAACAAATTGAGGATTTTTTTTGTAAGTAGATTTGCCTTATAAAACATATTATAAGAAATTATTCAGAGAGAAAGGAAATTACATAGGTCAGAATGTACATTAAGAAAAGAATAGTATGAGAGAAGAACTAATAAATGTAAAATATACTTTTTTATTTTCTTATTCTTAATTGGTCTAACAGATTCTTTTTGTGTGCAAAACAACAGCCACATGTATTTTCTGATTATAGCTTATAGAAAGGTAAAATGAATGCCAACAAGGTTATAAATTATGGTAGGCAGAAACTGAGAACACTCTGTTATAAATACTTGCTCTATCTGGAAATAGTATGCTGTTATTGGAAAGAAACAGTAGAAAGAAAAAAAATTACTTCTGATAATTTTCCTGGATTTCTTTTAATTCTTAAGAAGTAGCCACACATACAAAAATTAATAAAACCACAATGGAAAAGGATAGAAAAATAATTTTGAGATTATATATTCATGAAATTGATCCCTTGGCTACTAACAGAATAATGCTTTCTAAGGAATTAGAGTCTAACTAGATTTTCTTCTACCTCAGCGCTAATTGATGTAGGAACTAAAGAAAGTTTAACAAAGTGAGGAGGAATGATCAAAGAAATAGACCATAGAAAGAAGAAAAACGAAGTCTGATATGGATTCTCAATGAGGTACTTCCAACAGAAGAGGTATGTTCACTCTGCAATAAATTTACTTTAGAGCTTTACTGAGAAATTGCTGTGTGCTTATATTGTATCTCATACATTTCAGCATTATTTCTGATCTTTACCCTAGAAGTGAACACTGTTATCCTTTACCACTACCAAAGCACTAAAACTACTGTGGCAGATTTAAACTTAAAGTGGGGAGGGTATGGTACATGACACTAAAAAAATTACCCAGAACTTATTTCAGACCCTTTTGGAACCGGATTTAAGAAATGAAATGAGATGAATAACATATATGACAAGAGATATGACTGGTTAAAAGAGAATTAATATAAATAATTAAACAAAAATATAAAGTGCACGTCAACACTATATCGTAAAGCTTCCATTCTTTCTTACTCTGAAGAAAACCTCGTTAGCAACAAAACTAAATTTGGTCTGACTGACTCCCAGCAATCATGAGTTTTATTTCACAACTTTATTAACACTGTGAGATAAAAACTTGTCTATTGGGCTTATTAGGAGAGTAAGAACTTCAGCCCAAAACACAAAATGACAAACCTTGTAAGTTGTTAGTCATATATTCCCCTAAAGAGAAAAACTAAATGCTATGAGTATCCTGATTTGAGGTGTAAAGGTAAATAAACTGAACTGAAAGAAAAATTCGGAGAGATTTAACTATATCTATGCCTCCTGCAATCAAAGAAAATATCAGAAAACAGACTCAATAGGTTACCTACCTGAAATAGTAAAATATTAATTTTAAAATGTTTTAAAAGGAACACCTTTTAAAGAGCCTTAGACTAATCAACCGGGAGAAATTTAGTTCTAACTGAAAGAATAAAATGAAATGATCTGTACAGTAAAGCCACAGTTTACTCTCAGTTCTCGGCTTAAAATAACTATATACAATGTATTTTTGTTAAATAGATAGTCATAGAACAGTTGAAAACAGCTTAGTTCTACCTAACCATCTCCTTTTAATATTATTCATTTACTTAAAAACCTCTGATTTACAAATAAGCCAAGAGGAATCAGTGTAGAAGTTTGACTTATAAATGTATCACAAATGTAAGCAAAGTTTGATATTTTGAGGTTTTACCATATTGAAAGTTTGAAAATATTTTGGAAAGAGACTTGGTTTTAACACAATCCATTCTAAATTATATCTATTGCGTGTTACTCAGTTCTACTTCACTTATTAATAAAATAGCATTTAAGAAACTCCAAGGTGGGGGTGTTTTGGGCAGATGGCAACAGCCTAGGTAGGCTCATCTAGTCCCACAAATACAACTAGATAATTTATCAAATCATCCTAAGCACCCCCAAAATCAACCTGAAGATTGACATAACTCCACAATTAAATGGAGAGAAGAGGCCACAGTGAAGATGTACGTTCATCAAAATAAAAATAATAACAAAAACATTTTTAAAAATTAAGAATAAAAATCTCCATCGCTTTTAAGAAATCAGCCTTACTCATCTTGTTTCTAAACAAATAAAATTCAATTGGTAGATTTTAGCTCTAAGCAATGACTATACTTAGACCATGTTGCCTCCAAAACAGAATGTTAGAAATATTCAGTGTAACTTTTACTTTTAGGGCTGAACAATGATAGCATTATTTGGGCATAGAATTCTAGATCGGGGCACCTTGGTGGCGCAGTCAGTTAAGCGTCCAACTTTGGCTCAGGTCATGATCTCATGGTTTGCGGGTTCGAGCCCCACGTCAGGCTCTGTGCTGACAGCTAGCTCAGAGCTTGGGACCTGTCTCCAGATTCTGTGTCTCCATCTCTCTCTGACCCTCCCCTGCTCACACTGTCTCTTTTTCTCAAAAATAAAAATAAAACATTAAAAAAATAAAAAAAATAAAATAAAATTCTAGATCAATAATTATTTTCTCCGGTATTTTCTGGTTTCCATAGTTCCAGTTAATACTTCTGCTATACATCCAACTGAGGTTGTAGGTAAACAGGCTTCATTCTCTGGTTTGTTTCATAATGTTCTTTGTATCTTTTACGGACTGTAGATTCACTATCATGTCTAGGTGCGGGTTTTGTCTCACTAATCTTCTTGAGGACTCAATATACTTCTGGAATCTCTCACCAACTCAGAATACTACCTCTTTTAATCTTATTTCCTCTACTTGATTACATTCCTTGAGAATAAAGACTATAGTTTGCACTTGATTATATTTCACACAAAAGTGGGATTAGGTGCCCAATAATCTTTTGTTGATTTTTAACTTTCTCTGCTTATTTACTATTGAAATAGTAGAAACAAGACTAAAAAAAGAGAACCTTGTAACCCAGTTGATTATTCATTTATCCTCCCAATTCTTTCAGGGGATTTCTTAGTCTCATAAACTTCAGACTAAAATCTTTAATACAATACACATGGTATTCTCAGATTTTACGGTGAATAACATTGGCTAATATGAATAAGATATAGTTGAATTTGGGGCATTTTATAATAATTTATCTGCTGTTTATTTGCAAAAATATTGCAACTAAAATTGGGCATGGCTGATTCCAAAGCTAGTTTATGTTACTATGACAGTGAATTTTACCACTAATTTGGGTGTCGATAGTACTTTCACTGTCAGAAACATTGAATGAAATGCTACAGTCCCCAGAGTATGCCTCTTGTACAGTTCTTCCAGCCTCAATTCCTTCTTAATTACTATCTCTATATCCTCAGACACAGATACAAGATACGTAGTCACTTTACAGTGGTAGGAATAGAATTCAGCATCAGTTTCATGTTACTGGCCAAGAAAGTGGGTAAAAGATTTTGGCCACCTCTGAGAAAAGTCGTCTCCCTTCAGTCTTTCAAGTTGTGATTTGATGAATGCACTAAGAGCTTAGTAGAAGAAAATCACCTATAGTTCTCTGCTTTCTAAGGTCTCATTATTCTGTCTTAGGTCTTTACCTGAGCTTTGATTAATTAAATAAAAATTTCTTGATATCAGTATATGCACTTCTATTTGTTGCGTTGCATGTATATGTGTCTCACATATTTTAATATGTATTTAAAATGTACAATTACAGTATACTTCGGTTTGTGAGCATAATTCATTCCAGACACATGCTTGTCATCCAAAGCACTTGTATAACAACGTGAATTTCCCCAGAAAAAATAATGGAAACTCAGATGATTCATTCTACAACCCAAAATATTCATATACAAGTGATTACAATACTGTAATATAATACAAATAAAAAAGAAAATACAAAAGATAAAGAAAGATAAACAAATAACCTGCACTTACTTTTGAAAACCTTTGTGGCTGGTGTGAGGGAAACCCGAGAAATGAGGGTTATGTAGGATGACTTTCACTATCACTAATGGAATCACTATCTATTGGATCAATGGAATCTTTTTCTTCTCTTGCAACTTTAACAAGTAACCTATCCAGTGACACTTGCTTTTGCCTCCTTTTGAGGATATCATGGAAATGCAACATTGTATTGATGATTACTTACCGACAATTCCACAGAGAAAGAGAGAAGAACAATTGGCTCAGTGTTACATACTACTTGTATTGAAAGACATTGCTCGTATATCAAGTTAAAATTAGAAATGCCTGCTCATCTTGCAGGACACTTGCAGAACAAGTTACTCGAAATGCAAGGTTTTACTGTATAGCCATCCATATAGATAAGATGGTATAGGTGTATATCTATATGAGTATATATGCACCCATGCCTACACACACACACACATATATGCCTTATTTATTTACATACTGACCTGTCTACAGAGACTAAAAACTATGAATATAGATATGCATGTATATAAGACACAAATACATTTTCTGAGAGACTAAGTATGTGGTATATTTATATATGTATACATATGTAAATGTTTTTCCAATAAAAGTAACCAAAACTCATTGGAGAGAGGACTGATTCAGAAGCTGGGCTTTATATGGCATTCCCCATTAGAAGGAACCAAAAATCCTAAGAGAAAAGGTTGATTTAGGGCTTGGTGCACAGAAAATAGAAATCTGAAAGAAGGGGTTTTTGTACCAAAATGTAGAAAGTACTCAAACAGCAATGAATAAATGTTAAAAGAACACAAAAAATGTTTGACAAGAATCCTTCTTGTGGAAAAATTTAGACATTAGAATGACAGCAACCGAGTATACAGTTCATTGAATAAAGTAAGAATCTATGAGTCCATAATAATATAAAGAACTAAATAAAGTTAATAAAAAAAAGTGAGAGCTTTTCTATTATTTTTAATTTAGAGAGAAAGCAAGCAAGAGAGTATAGGCAAGGTGGGGAGAAGGGCAGAGGGGGAGAGAGAGAGAGAGAGACAGAGAGATGGAGAGAGAGAGAGAGAGAGAGAGAGAGAGAGAATTAAGCAGGCTCCACACTCCCCACTGAGTGTGGAGCGTGATGTGGGTCTCTATCCCACAACCCTGGGATCATAACCTGAGCCGAAATCAAGATTGGATGCCCAACTGACTGAACCACCCAGGTATCCCGAGAAAGCTCTTTTCTTGTGTAGAATGCCAACTAACATATATAGGAGAAATGATGGAAATTAAAAAAAAATCAGTAGATGATAAAATTAATAGGCCAAAGTTTCATGAAAAAAAGATAATCTCAAATATCTGTCCAAAAAGTACTTATTTACAGAGAGAAAAATGATAACAACATATGGTATGATCTGATAGACATCACCAGTATCAAAGCAACCAAAACAAAAATGTACTCATTTTTTAAACATTTGAATACAGTTGATATATATTAGTGTTAGGTGTACAACATAGTGACTCAACATTTATATATATTTTGAAATGTTAATCACAATGTCTACTCAACATCTGTCACCATATAATGTTACTACAATATTATTGACCCTACTCATTCATTCAAAATCATGTACTCTTGATATTATACATAGAGGACAAAAAGTCACTTCCAGAGTACTTCTATCAAAAATCCATAACCTGAATGTAATCATGAGAATACATATGACAGCCTGAACTCCTCAAAAGAAAAAAATCAACATCAAGAAATATATAGAAAGGCTAAAGAATGATTCCATAGTGAAAGAGAATGAAGAGACATGACAATTAAATGCAGTGTGTGAACCTGGATTTGATCCTGGACTTGAAAATTAGCTATCAAGTACATTATATGACAACTAGCAAAATTTAAACGTGACCTGTAGACCGCATCACAGTGAATCAAAATAAAAAATTCCCCAGGGTGGCTCAGTTGGTTACGCATGTGACTTTGGTTCAGGTCATGATCTCGTTTTGTGGGTTCGAGCCTTGCCTGGGGCTCTGTGTTGACAGCTCAGAGCTCGGAGTCTGCTTCAGATTCTAAGTCTCCCTCTCACTCTCTGCTCCTCCTCTGCTCATGCTCTGTCTCTCAAAAATAAGCAAACTTAAAATAAAAAAATTCCTGATTCTAAAAATTGCACTGTAGTTATCAAGAGAATGTTTTTGTTCCTTGAAAATATACACAAATGTATTACTGGTAAAAGGGCATGATGTTTCCAACTTACTCTCAAATGGTTCATAAAAATAATTATATAATATGTAATATATATGACTCCTTATAATCATGCAACTTTTCTGTAAGTGTGAAATTATATCAAAACACAAAGTTATTTTAAAATTTCCCAAACTGTTCATATTCCTACTTCAGGTGCTACAGACACTGCATCTATTTTCACAAGTATTTCAACTGAAATGTGGCAGATGACAAATAGGGTAACAACAATTTGCTTTCATTAAAACATTATAATTTCTTGAAATGTTATGACAAGACCTTAACTATATTATATGGGGATAATTTTCATCCATTACTGCTTGTCAAAATCAGGAACTCCAGGGAGTAAGTCTTAGAGTTTGCTGAGTTTGTGCCTGTGCTTATCTTCCACCTAAATTTCTAAAATTCTCTTAACTTCTCCCATTATTCTTTAATTCCTCAAATGAAATTCAAATGCTGCCTCTTATTTGAAGTTTTCACTCATTCTGCCACTGAACTCTACCATTCTAATGATATTTAGCATTCCATCTTGATTATCTCACATTCTCATTTGCCCACTCAAGTGAGCACCTTAAAAGCAAGAATTACACCCCAGCTTATTGTAGCATCAAGCACAGTGTAGATAAGCAGTATAAGAACAATGCAGGAATGAAAAATGATTGGTAGTGCTTGCATATATGTGACTCTTCAGTCTCTCAAGAACAGTAAGGAATACAAGACAGCTGAAAATCTGCACATAACTTCTGACTCCCTCAAAGCTTAACTGATATTAGCCTACTATTGACAAGAAGCCTTACCAATAAGTAACATGAACAGTTATATAACACATATTTTGTTATATGTTTTGTACTATATTCTTATAATAAATTTAGCTAGAGGAAAGAGAATGTTATTAAGAAAATCGTAAGGAGGAGAAACTACATTTACAGTACTATACTGTATTCATTAAAAAAAAATCTGTGGTGGACTCAAACAGTTCAAACCTCTGTTATTCAAGGGCCAATTGTATTTTACTGGGACTCAAAATTATTTAAAATAAAGATCTAGCCAGTAAACAACAAAACTTTCCGCTCTTAGTATCCCATTTATCACAATTCTACATTCCACCCCAGATCCCTCCGAGGGAGGAAGGAAAGGATGGAGGAATGGAGGGTTGGGGAGGTGGGAGAGATGGAGGCAGAAGAGACAGAGGGAAAAAGGAGGTAGAAAACCATAAAATTTCTCAATAAAGTTTCACATTATTCAATAATGTCAGTCTGGTTAGACTTACAAGGGTTCCTCTCATATCTTTACGTTAAAGAGACTATGGAATGGCAATAAGTTGTCTAATTAGAACTAAAGTACATTTATCCCGGGTGCATATCCTTTTCAGTCATAACTATCTCTTAAATTTCACTAAAACTGATTTCATCTCATTGCTATTTTCCCTCTTAAAAACTTTTATACTTGTCAGTGGGTACATTCTAATCTTTAGTCTTTTAAAGTAACTGCTTTTTCAGCATATCTTTGAAATAAAATTCATTTCTCCAACTTTCCATTAGCATTCCCTGGATTTTTAGTCTGTATGCCCAGCTGTCCTTCATAGATCAGCTTCAGCTCAGATGCTCTCATATTTTCCTTTAACCTCTTCTACAAAAAGAGTCCTCCTTATTTTCATCTTTTCCCCAATAACAAGATTCTTAAAAACCTTACCAGAGCAACAGTTTTGCAAATATATCCAACTGATAAATGCTCCTAGAGATTTCACAGGCACCTCAAACTATCTTCAAAGTAAATCCATATATACATGTACAAACTTATTTTTCTCTAGTACATTCATCAGTTCCATAAATGACACCACCATCCACCTAACTGTTCAAGCTGGAAGCCGAAGAATCTTTAGTCCTTCTCCTTCACCCTCTCTTTACAATTAATCAAGTCCCTCAAGCAAAAACTAGAAGATCTCCACATTTCCTCATTCTACTCACATCATTCTAGTCCAATGTAGTCTATCAAAAGGTATAGCCCCTCTCTGAACTGCTTCTGTATGCCCCTTTTGCTATACTTAATACCTACTTCCTTCAAATCCTATCTCCTGTTAGCAGGCATATTTCACATTTAAAAATGAGAATCCGGGAACACCAGACTGGCTTAGTTAGTAGAGCACATGACTCTTTGTCTCAGGGTGCTGGGTATGAACCCCACATTGAATGTGGGGCCTACTTAAAAAATGCAAAGCTGATGACTTCCTAGTGCTATTAGGGTAATAGCACCATAGTAGGGTAGGACCCCAATCCTTAAATTGTACAACAACCTGCCTGATCTGGTCCTGCCTACTTCTCAAGTTTCATTTACACTACTCTCTTTCCTCATTTTCTGTCTTGTGTAGCCACAGTGACTTTCTTTTGAAGTCTCAAATGTATCAGGATCTTTTACAAGTCACAACCTTTTCAAACAATGTGGCTTTTCTTGGAATGCTCTTACAATTCTTTGCTTATTCAGTTTAACATCTTCCTTGCCTGACCACTAACTACCCACAAGACACAGCTAAGAATCTTGCATTCCTCTTTCCTAACACTTAGATCATTAATGATGTTTTTTCCCAAAATCTCTCTTTGCCATTAGACTTTGAACTTTGGAAGAGAAGCAACTACATATATTTGTCCCAGGCTGAAGATCTAGAGCCTAACTCATGTAATGGAAACCAAATTATTTTTTGAATCAACAGTAATAATAATAGCAAACACTCAAACTAACACACTAACATAAGTTCCTTTAATAAATCTTCATTCCTTTAATCTTCACAACAACTCTACTGAGTAAAGGAGGAAACCAAAGCTTTTGAAGGGTTATGTAAACTACCCCTGGCCACATAGCTAAATAAGTTTTGGAGTCTGTATTCAAACCTAGGGAATCTGCCTGCCCTGAAGTCTAGAATCTACTCTGACTTTATATGATATACTGCATGTCCTATGTTACAAAGTTAATAAAGATGTTGAGAGTGTGATGTAAAACTGAAATTAAATGGTTTTTAGTAACCTAATACCAGCAAGCAAGAACAGAAACACAAGAGGATGTTTACAGTGGTCTAAGTCTCTGTGGCAGGTAAAATAAAACTAATTTTAATTGCTTAAATTAAGCATTCTTTTTTTTTTACATTCACTTGGAGGTCTTATTTTTTATGGTTATTTTAATTGTTTTTCCTTTTTTAATTTAAATTTTAGTTAGTTAGTATACAGTGCAATATTAGTTACAGGAGTAGAATTCAGCAATTTATCTCTTACATACAACACCCAGCGCTCATCACACCAAATGCCATCCTTAGAACCCATCACCCATCCAGCCCATTTCCCACCCACCTCCCTCCATCAACCCTGTTTGTTCTCTAGCTTTTAAGAGTCTCTTATGGTTTGTTCCCCCCCCATATGTTCGTCTGTTTTGTTTTTAAATTTCACATATGAGTGAAATCATGATATTAGTCTTTCTCTGATTGACTTATTTCACTTAGCATAATATATTCTAGCTTCAACCAAATTGTTTTAAATGGTAAGATTTCATTTTTGATGGGTGAGTAATACTCCATACCACATATTCTTATCCATTCATCAGCTGATAGGCATTTGGGGTCTCTCCATAGTTCAGCTATTGTTGATAATGCTGCTATAAACATTGGGATACATGTACCCCTACAAATCTGTTATTTGTATCTTTTGGGTAACTACCTAAGAGTGCAACTGCTAGATCATAGGGTAGTTCTATTTTTAGTTTCTTGAGGAATCTCCACACTGTTCTCCAGAGTGACTGCACCAGTTTGCATTCCCACCAACAGTGCAAGAGGGTTTCTCTTTCTCCCCATCCTCGCTACACCTACTGTTTCTTGTGTTAATTTCAGCCATCCAGACAAGTGTGAGGTGTTATCTCATCATGGGTTTGATTTGTATTTCCCTGATGTGATGTTGAACATCTTTTCATGTATCCATTAGCCATCTGGATGCCTTCCTTGGTAAAGTGTCTATTGATGTCTTCTGTTCATTTCTTAACTGGGTCATTTTATGGATGGTGAGTTTGATAAGTTATTTATAGATTTTGGATGATAATCCTTTATCAGATGTGTCATTTGCAAATATCTTCTCCCATTCTGTAAGCTGCCTTTAGTTTTGTTGATTGTTTCCTTTCCTGTGAAGACGCTTTTTATCGTGATGAAGTCCCAACTGTTCATGTTTGCTTCTATTGCCCTTTCCTTCAGGGACTTGTCTAATAAAAAGTTGCTACAGACAACATCAAAGAGGTTGCTGCTTGTGTTGCCCTCTAGGATTTTGATGGTTTCCTATCTTACATTTAGGTCTTTCATCCATTTTGGATTTATTTCTATGCATGGTCTAAGAAAGTGGTCCAGTTTCATTCTTCTGCACATTGCTGTCCAGTTTCCCCAACACCATTTACTGAAGAGGCTTTTTCTATTGGATATTATTCCTTGCTTTGTTGAACATTAGTTGACCATATAATTGCAGATCCATTTTTTTAGGTTTTCTACTCTGTTCCATCAATCTATGTTTCTAGATTTTCCCTGCTTCTCTTAAAAACATCAGCTGTCTATGTTTCAAAAACAGGAAGAATAAAGTTTCCATAGTTCCTGAACTCAAGGACTCAGGACAATACAATCACTGTGTCATGTGGGTAAAGAATCCCACTAACTTTTCCTGATCTTTTCCCCTATCCTTCTAACTGGGTTAAAGTAGACATTTATAAAAACACTCACAAAGGCAAAGAGATGTGTTTGAATGACTGTGACAATTTTTATCAGCATATTCAAGGAAATACATTACAGTTCACTCATAGTTCAATATACTTTAATAATCACAGGTATCAGAAACCCAGAAAAAGAAACAAACTATATGCCAAATATCATATATTCAAATAGTAAATTTGCTATAAATTATTTACTCTACTGAATAAAAAAAACACTTACAAAAAATAAGACCACACTGCAGTTAGAAAAATAAAACAAAACAAAAAAACACAAAAAACAAGTCACTAACAAATAGAGTAGGCTTTTCTATGCCATCTGAAAGCTTCTCGTAATTCGTAAAATGGAGATAATATCAGCAACTATATCAAGAATTAATATTATTCCTCATTATCTTTTTTCAAAACGAGGTAACTATTCCCTGCAGTGATAGCAGGAATAAAAAGGACACTGTTTTCACTGATCTCCCTTTACCTTCTCATATAGAGGGTTTTAACAATTAAACAAGAAAGCCTAGAAAAGCAAACAATCCTATTGAACATTATAATGTAGATTCTACTGGGAACCACTATCCTAAGAAAGATAGGCTATCTTAAGTCAAGATATACTGTCTTTCATAACCACTCTCATTGAGGGAGCTGAAGAAAAGTTTCCTTCCATCTTCCTGTTTCTACTACCATGATAAGCAAAACAAACAAACAAACAAACTCAATAAATTGTTAGATTTCAAATTCCAGCCACAGTGGAATAAGTTGTATTTGGATTCACCTTCTTAGTATCAACAAGTAGATAATTGTATAAAATACACTAAATTGTTCTCAAACAGTGGAAAATAGGTGGTATAGAGCTGTGGTCTCTGAGAAAAGGGAGATGAGCCAATAATCACCTTGGCTTTCTGCCTGAAGGCAATTTCTGAGCTATGGCTCATGGACCATAAAATCCAAGCAGAACATAGTGAACTTACTGAGTTCAGGAGAAAGAGATTCAAGTTCAAGGAAAATAAGGCAACTAGAATATACAAAGTATGCAGAAAAGGAGCTCTAGAAATTAATATATGAGTTTCTTTCTTTCAGTCTTTGGCTACGCTGTGGATGAATGTGAAATTTCCTAGAGATTAGACAAAGATAATACTAGGGAAAAAAATACTAGGAAGCTTAGAGGTAAACAATTTCAAATGTCTACAGAGGGCTTGAAGATCAGCCAGAGAGCCATGGCACCTGGATGGCTCAGTTGGTTAACTGTCTTAACTCTTGATTTCAGTTCAGGTCATGATTCCAGAGTTGTGAGATAGAGCCCTGCACTGGGCTCTGCATGAGTATGGGGCCTGCTTAAAATTGTCTCTCACTCTGCCTCTCTTTCCTGCTTGTGCATTTTTGCTCTCTAAAACTAAATAATAATATAATATTTGAAAAAGAAAATAGAGTAAAAAGGCTTCACTGAATATTTAGGGTATTCACCAGTGACCCAAGAAGGACAAAACCTCAGAAGAGAGCTAAAATATTGCTAGAGTAGTAACTACCCTAGATCTACCTTAGCAAAATTTAAAAACAAACTTACAACTAATCAAGCTGATCCACAATGAACTCAATAATGGCTGCCAAAACAAATTCAATATTCTTTAAAGGGAAACAACAGCATCCAGACACTCAACAATATACTATTTCCTTTTTTTTTTTCTTTTTAACATTTTCATTTATTTTTGAGAGACAGAGAGAGGCAGATCATGAGCAGGGGTGGGGCAGAGAGAGAGGCACACATAGAATCGGAAGCAGGCTCCAGGCACTGAGCTGCCAGCACAGAGCCCAACATGGGGCTCGAACCCACGACCTGTGACATCATGACCTGAGCCGAAGTCAGACGCTTAACCAACTGAGCCACCCAGGTGCCTCAGCAATATACTATTTCTAACATCCACTCTGCAACATATATTATTATAAACATTCACAGATAAAGGAAAATATGATCCATAAATGGGAAAAAATCAGTTATAAAAACAGATCTAGAAATGATAAGATGATGAAATTAGAGGGCAAGTATATTAAATAAGTTACTATAAAAATGTTCAAGGATGTAATGGAAAACATAAACATAATAAGAAAAAATAGGGAAAAAATGACCATTATAAAGGAAGTATAAAGAAATGAAAAATACCATATCTGAAATAAGACATTCAATAGGTAAGCCTAACAGGAAATTAAACACTCCAGAAAAGCAGATTAGAGAAAATGAAGATATAGCAAGAAAAGCTATCCAAAATTGTTGGGGCCCAGTAGGCAAAAAATACCCTCAAACAATATTTGGCCTCCTGGGCCCCACATATGGCTTCTGTTCATCCTATGATTTTCTCATTGCTTTGCAAAGAGGCATATACTTTTAGGCTTTGAATCAACTTGAGTCAGTCAGTGACCTTCCCTTACTTTATTTTCTGGCTCTTTGTCTGCTGTTGGGAGTGAACATAATCCTCTGCCAAAAGATTTGCTTATAAAAGGATGAGCATCTCACCCTTGAATAACAGATGAAGGGCCTTAAGGAATGTATATCTCCTCATAGAATTCTTCAAGCTTCTCTTATGCTTAAAACCAGACTATTATTAGTGGATTCCTCTTTTGTAATGACTTAATCCTGTTACTTGCTACTGTCCTGATAAGAATGACCTTTTCCAGAGCATGTCTTCAAGGACCTTGAACTACGTAATCCTTAAACAAATGATGTAATCACCCACGGTATATAAAACCCTGGCTATCTTAATAAAGTGTGGCTTTACCACCATCCATGTTGTCTGTCTCGTTTGTCTTGTCTTGTCTCGTCTCTGTCTCGTCTCTGTCATGTCTTGTCTCGTTTTGTCTTGTCTTGTCTCGTCTCATCTTGTCTCATCTTGTCTTCTTTTCTAGAGATATTACACCAACACCAACCCCCCTACTCAGAACCTTTTGACTGGGGTGCGTGGGCTGGTCCCCCACACAAAATGAGAGAAAAGACTGAAAAAATGAACAGTGTTTCATGACCTGTGGGATAATGACAAGCAGTTTAACATACATATAATTAGAGTACTGGAAATGAGAAAGAAGAAAGAAAAAATATTGGAAAAAATAAAGAAAGATCATTTTCCAGTTTTGATAAAAAATGTAAACCCACATATCCAAGAAACTCAAAAAGAATATAATCAGATAGAAAAGAACTCCAAGGCACACTCACAATCAAATTGCTGAAAACAAAGAAACAGAGGGAGGAGCCAAGATGGCGGAGAGGAAGGGAGCTCTGTAAACTTCATCTGCCCCATCTATCGAACTGAGAAGGACATTACTCTCATCTGCAAGAGTGGAAGGAGAACTACGGACTCCAGAAGGAAGAGAACCTCAAGGATACCTGAGTGAATGAGTGTGAACTGGGGAGATTGGAAAACGGGCCAGCCCGAGGCAGGCAAGGGAGGTGGGAGCCCCAGCCCAACGTAGGGCAAGCACACGGAGCCCGAGAGACAAAGGGAAGAGACAGAGAGACTGAACACGCTCATAGTACTGTGTCTGGGGAAGAGGTAAAGAACGCTTAACTGCGCTTGGAGAGAGAAGCTCACTCCATAGATAACTGCTAGGTAGCCCAAATCCAAACCCAGGTGGCGCAAGGAAAAGAACAGCTTCCAGCCCTGCGCCATCTTGGCGGGGAAGCAGTGGCAGTGTCAGGGGCACTCACTTCGACCTCGGTTTTGGGAATGGGAGTATGCACCTCAGTTCCACGGCGCATCTCGTCCCCAGCATTGGCCGCGCGAATCCTGAATCCCAGGTGCCAACAGGGAAAAGATAGCCCCCACCTCTGCGTGATCCTGGCAGGGAGCTGGCAGTCGTGGAGGCCTGGGCACGCAGTCAGGCTGCAGGAGCTCTCAGCTCATTTCAAGCAGCTCCCGGCACCTCTGGCAACAACTGCACACTCATTCCTCCCCCAACGTGAGCACCATCCCTGCTGGGGGTTGGGTCTGTGACAGTGCCACTACACCTCCTGCTGCACACCTCCCCTCAGGCAGGGGCAGCCGAAATCCCTGCCTGAGCCAAGTCAAACCAATTCCTCCCCCTAAGAAGCCAGCCACCAAAGCAAATACATCTCATCTGTGGTAGCATAAAAGTGCAAGGACTGGAACTTTGAACCCAGGCGGGCCTGGAAAATACAACTTGGCTCAACCGCGACACAAAAAGATCGGACTCCTTGGAGTGGCCTACAGTGCTTAGTACAGCGGAGCTTGGCGTGCCACCTATCTAATCTCTGCAGACACCAAGGCGGAGCCTCTGAGACCTACCACACCAAACCACACATATCCACGAGGGGGAGCTGCTGGGTTTTTTGTTTATGTTTTTTAAAATTTTTTTCTTTTCTTCTTTTTCGGTACGTATTTTTAATTATTATTACTTTTTTAAATTTTTATTTAAATTTTTTAAATTTTTAACTCCTTATTTTCCTTTCTCCCTTTTTTTTACCTTCTTGCAATCCAGATATATTCTCCTATATCTCATCCCTACCTCTCCCCTCAACTGTCCCTTAGAAATACAAGCAATCATCAGAGATTACTATGAAAAATTATATGCCAACAAACTGGACAACACAGAAAAAATGGACAAATTCCTAAATGCACAAGCACTGCCAAAATTCAAACGGAAAGAGATAGAAAGCATGAATAGACTGATAACCAGTGAAGAAATCGAATCCGTTATCAAAAATCTCCCACGAATAAGAGCCCAGGGCCAGATGGCTTCCCAGGGGAATTCTACGAGACATTTAAAGCAGAGCTCATACCCATTCTTCTCAAACTATTCCAAAAAATAGAAATAGAAGGAAAACTTCCAAACTCATGCTACGAAGCCATCATCACCTTGATACCCAAACCAGACAGAGACCCAGCCAAAAAAGAGAACTACAGACCAATATCCTTAATGAATGCAGATGCAAAAATACTCAACAAGATACTAGCAAATCGAATTCAACAGCATATAAAAAGAATTATCCATCATGATCAGGTGGGATTCATTCCTGGGTTACAGGGCTGGTTCAATAGTCGCAAATCCATAAATGTGATCCCTCACATTAACAAAAGAAGAGAATAAAACCCATATGATCCTATTGATAGTTGCAGAAAATGCATTTGACAAAATACAGCACCCTTTCTTAATAAAAACCCTTGAGAAAGTCGGAATAGAACGAACTTACCTAAACATTATAAAAGCAGTTTTTTAAAAGCCCACAGCCAATATTATCCTCAATGGGGAAAAACTGAGAGCTTTCCCCCTGAGATCAGGAACACGACAGGGGTGTCCACTCTCACCACTGCTGTTTAACATAGTGCTAGAAGTCCTAGCCTCAAAAATCAGACAACAAAAGGAAATAAAAGGCATCAGAATTGGCAAAGAAGTCGTCAAACTTTCACTTTTTGCAGATGACATGATACTCTACATGGAAAACCCAATCGACTCCACCAGAAGCCTTCTAGAACTGATTAATGAATTCAGTAAAGTTGCAGGATACAAAATCAATGTACAGAAATCAGTTGCATTCCTATACACCAAAAAGGAAGCAGTCGAAAGAGAAATCAAGAAACTGATCCCATTCACGATTGCACGAAAAACCATCAAATACCTAGGAGTAAACCTAACCAAGGATGTAAAAGACCTATATGAAGAAAACTATAGAAACATTCTTCTCAAAGCTAGAACAAACTATCCTCAAATTCGTATGGAACCACAAAAGACCCCGAATAGCCAAAGAAATATTGAAGAAGAAAACCAAAAAGGGAGGCATCACAATCCCAGACTTTAGCCTCTACTACAAAGCTGTCATCATCAAGACAGTATGGTATTGGCACAAAAACAGACACATAGACCAAAGGAATAGAATAGAGAACCCAGAACTGGGCCCACAAATGTACGGCCAATCAATTTTTGACAAAGCAGGAAAGAGTATCCGATGGGAAAAAGACTGCCTCTTTAGCAGGTGATGTTGGGAGAACTGGACAGCAACATGCAGAAGAATGAAACTAGACCACTTTCTTACACCATACACAAAAATTAACTCAAAATGGCTGAAGAACTTGAATGTGAGACAGGAAACCATCAAAACCCTCGAGGAGAAAGTAGGAAAAAACCTTCTAGACCTCCACTGCAGCAATTTCCTACTGGACACATCCCCAAAGGCAAGGGAAATGAAAGCAAAACTGAACTCTTGGGACTTCATCAAGATAAAAAGCTTCTGCACTGCAAAGGAAACAATCAAGAAAACAAATAGGCAACCGAAAGAATGGGAAAAGATAGTTGCAAATGACATATCAGATAAAGGGCTAGTATCTAAAATATACAAGGAACTCACCAAACTTCACACCCACAAAACAAATAACCCAGTGAAGAAATGGGCAGAAGACATGAACAGACACTTCTCCAATGAGGACATACAGATGGCCTACAGGCACATGAAACGATGCTCAACATCACTCATCATCAGGGAAACACAAATCAAAACCACACTGAGATACCATCTCACACCAGTCAGAGTGGCTAAAATGAACAAATCAAGAGACTATAGATGCTGGCGAGGGTGTGGAGAGTCAGGCACCCTCCTACACTGTTGGTGGGAATGTAAACTGGTGCAGCCGCTCTGGAAAACCGTGTGGAGGTTCCTCAAAAAACTATCCATAGAACTCCCTTATGACCCAGCAATAGCATTCCTAGGGATTTACCCAAGGGATACAGAAATGCTGATGCATAGGGGCACATGGACCCCAATGTTCATAGCAGCAATGTCAACAATAGCCAAAACATGGAAAAGCCTAAATGTCCATCACCTGATGAGTGGATCAAGAAGATGTGGTACATATACACAATGGAGTACTATATGGCAATGAGAAAGAATGAAATATGGCCATTTGTAGCAAGGTGGATGGACCTCGAGGGTGTCATGCTAAACGAAATAAGTCAGGCAGAGAAGGACAGATACTATATGGTTGCACTCATAGGTCTAACAGGAAAACAGGAGAGACCTAATGGAGGACCAGGGGGAGGGGAAGAGGGAAAAAAAGTTGGGGAGACACAAAACTTGAGAGACTACTGAATGCTGAAAATGAACTGAGAGTTGAAGGGGAAGGGGGAGGGGGGAAAAGGGGTGGTGGTGATGGAGGGCACTTGTGGGGAAGAGCACTGGGTGTTGTATGGAAACCAATTTGACAATAACCTATTAAAAAAATTGACACGGCTTTACAGAATAAAGATTAGGACTAAAAAAAAAAAAAATAGAACAAGAAAACAAAGAAACAATCTCAGTAGCATCCAGAGAAAATAATACATTATATTGAGGGGATCAAAGATAAGAAAAACCACTTCTCCAAAGAAATAACACAAACCTAATGAAAATGGAGAAAGACATTTAAAGTAATCCAAGAGAAAAATTATGATCACTTGGGATTCTACATATAGTGGACTATATCCTTCAATGATGGAGGCCAAATAAAGACTTTTCTGGACAACAAAAGTCAAGAAAATTAACTACCAGCAGACTAGAATAGAAATATTATAAAATAATTTTATGCTAAAGAAAATGATACCAGATGTGAACACAGATAAAAGAATAAATGAAAGCACAAGATTATGAGGCTCTCATATTCTATGTCAAGTGGCATAATTTTATGTGAAGATAAACTGTGGTAAATTACAGATACCTTTTGTAAACCAGGGCAATTAATAGTAAAGTAAAACAAAGTGGCATAGTTAATAGCCAAAAGGAGGTAAAACAAATTACTACCAAAGAGAAGGGAAGGGGCAGAGATAGGGGAAGACACAGGAAGCAGGCTCCACACCCTGAGCTGTCAGCACAGAGCCGAACGTGGGGCTCGAACCCACAAACGATAAGATCATGACCTGAGCCAACGTCAGACACTTAACCAGCTGATCCACCTGGTGCCCCTCAATTTCTTTTAGCTAAGGTTTTTCATAAGATTGAAATGATGAACTTCTAATGAAGCTTATAATATACACTAGCCATTTGCCTGCTTCTTTTTGTATAGACATTAATTATACAGTTTCTCCAAGTATGAAAACTAAAAAGACTCAGAATAAAGGCATTCTAAGAATTCAATAATGACCATTTTGCCAAAAAAGTCACAGACTCCTACTTAGATAAAATACATTTTTACAAACCCAAATGTTGATTCTTAACAGTCAGAATGACAATATCAAAAGAATGGGAATCCTCATAATTTAAATTAAGGCTCAGAGGTAAATCTTTTTTGAGTATGAGAACATAGCCATTTTGAATACAATTCAAGACATTTTTAAAAGTAGATTTCATTCTGGAAAAGATCTAGCATGGAAAACAGGTTTCTACTTCTAAATCCATGTGAAAAACAAAAACACCTTTCCAATGATCCCTCAACAGTTTCAAAAAGTAAACTCTAAAGGATTATATATTAATTTAATGAGTACATGCTAAAAAGATTAGTTGTCAATAAAATACAAAACATATAAAACAAAAAATATCTTGTATCTTGGCTTGTTAAAAGCAAATGAACTAAAAAAATTTATCTTAAGTATATAACATGTAATTTCAGTAATATCTGAAAGCTATTTTATTACATACAATATTTTGCTTTGGAGAGCCTTACTAGCTGGTACCATTTGCCCAGAGAGACAGCTGTTTTTTAGTTTTCCTATCTCAGCACGTTTCCAACTGTCAATTCTAACTGTATGCAATCCCATAGTGACAGAACACTTTAAGAGAAATGGCTCATTAACTGTGAATCTATGAAGTCCACTCTCTTCAGTGAATTCAAATTAAACCCAAAGACTTGCTAGCTCATAACAGAATTCCCCACACATTTTTTGTTGTTTTTTTGCACTGTCGACTCAAAAAAATGTTAGTGAAAGTATATCTTCAAAATTTATGAATTAAAGAGCTATTTTAATAAAATAAGGATTACCCAATTCCATTACAAGGTAAATAGCATACAATTTTGCAGAGAGAGTAATGTGGACTCAAATTTGAAATGTAGAATAGGTTTTTAGAATATTCCCAGTAACAACTCTAGGAGGAGACAGATGTTAAAAGCAAAGAAATAAATAGGATATCTCTTTATTATCTTATAGAATGAATAATTCCTGACTAAATCTTTCACCTCTTGTCTGTATATAGTATATACGCCAGCTGTTTTTACTTTCCAGTTGTCAACACTCACACTGTATTTTTCTTTAATATTTCTACCAAATCAACCATCACCAAACATCAGTTGTTTGAGCAAGTTGCTGTCAAGCTCCAGAAGATACCTAGTTATAGTATAATAGGTTTAGCTAACAAACATTTTATCGGACACAGTACTTGTGCCCCTGAGTTGAAGTTAACATTAGCAAAGCACAAAAGCAGTTGTTCTAGGAGCTAGATGGGAAATCTAGACGCAAATGAACACTATGTTTTCTAAGTACCCGAGGAGAGCTTCAACTAGTTATTCTGTATTCAATGAGATATTACAGGACGCAAAGCTGACCTCAAAAATACACAAAATCTTTTCACATAGTATACATACTTCATAGCAATCAAAACCCAAATTTAATCTTAGGTTTGCAAAATCTAGTATCTGTAAACATTTTCAAAAACTAGTCTTCTCTTTTTCAAGGTTTATCTGCTCTAACTCCTAAACAAAGTTACTCTAGAAAAGAGTTCAAATACTCTTGAAATATATCACTTTCTAATTCAAGATTTGATCATCTCATGTAATCAATGAACCTCTGTCCCAACTACTGGAAAATATTTTTAATCGACTTATACTGAATAGCATATGCTATTTTTTGTTCAGGTATTCTCTACAACTTTGAATATTGTTATATTGACCCTAGATACTCATTCTGAATCAATTAAGTTCCAGAATTCTGTCTAAATTCTATATCATACTGCAAAATAATTAGAATCCCTCTGTTCTGATCAAACAGTTCACAAATGCCCAAGAAGAGATTCTCAATCGTGTATGTATCTGTATACACACATACGCTTACATATATGAATATGGATATGTGTAGATGCATGAGTGCATTCCCAAAGGAAAGGAGGTTCAAGGAACAATTTGTGCAGTCTTTTCTTTAAAAATTGGGGGAAAAAAAACCCTGACAAATTCATGAAGAAGAATAAAATAAAGAGTGTAATGAGAAGTCCCATCTGCCTATGACATAATAGCCAAGCATGATTTTTTAGAATCTTTTTCCTTAAACTAATTTAACAAAATGTTCTTAAAACCTAGAGAGTATTGAGATGGGGGTGGGGGTATCAATTAGCATATATTTTGGAAGTCAAATATAGTTTATTGGTAATAGAATTTAGCCTAATTTTCATTTCTATTATTTCTAAAATCCTAATCAATTTTGATAAAAGGAAAAAACTAAAAGATGTACAAGCTTAGAATATATCCATTCTTCTTCTGGCTCATGAAAGATATATTTGTAAAATATTTGTATGCAAAAAATCCCTATATATGTTGCAAACTATATTTCATGCAATACATACTCTGCATTAACTATCTACCTGAGTAAAGATTTTTTTCCCTGAGTGCAGAAAGATAAAAATTTAGTATAAAAGGACATTGGCTCAGAACAACATACCAGATGAACATAAAAGGTTAATTTTAATAATCAAATTCATAATTCATCTAATCTAGGAAATGCCAAGAATAGTTTAAAGAGATATTCCATTTAACATGAACTAATGCACCAACTGTCAGTAACAGTGAAGATGACTAAATGATTCTGAAATACAATATGCTTGTGTTTAATGACATCAGTAGACATGTAGGAAATTTGCAGTAGATTATTTGCCCAGTTACTGTGCTGCTTTTAAAACCATTACTAGACTACAAATCTTATTCTACTTTTAGAACTGCCCATGATCCAAGAAAAGGAAAAAAAAATAGCACAAAACATATTATTCTTTTCTTAGACAGGTACATTTTGGTGAAAACACAATTTTAAGAATGTTATGCTTTTGTTTCTGGCACTGAAAAACCTCTCTAAGCATTATTCATATTATTTCTCTCCCCTAAAGTTAACATACTTTAATGCCATATGGGCACAAATTTACTTCTGTTCATTTAAACTTGCAATTAAACTTTATAACATAGAAAACTGCTAAAGTAAAATAATCCCATTCCACTAAAAGGCTTTTTTTCCCCTCTAAAATAACATGGATGATGTGCCAAATGGCTGGGGTGGTAGCTCATTATACCTTCAGAGAGAATCCAAGTTTGAGGCTTATCTTGGGTTCTCACACGTAGTGGCAAAACCTTGGAGTGCTATGATGGGTTAGAAAGGGCAGATCTAATGCCTGAATTGAGTGCATTCATTCAGAGGGCATTGGTTGTTTAGTAATCTAAAGAGTAATGCATTAGTATATTCATCAATGCATTTTAACTTTTTAAATAACAAAGTCTTCTGTATCTAAAATACTCAAACCATCTCACAGAAAGAACCCTTTATGCTATCCAGGAAATATTCTTATTTTTCTCTAATCTAGGTCAACTTTTTAAAGTCATGAAATCCTATTTAGAGACTCAAAGAAATAATTTGTGGAATTCCAATTAATAGGGAATCAGAAAGTTAATATACTGTCTAAGAAGTAAGCAGCAGGATCTGGTCCAGCATATCAATAATCCTAAATATATATTCATAAAATGGGTAGATGAGGACATAAGGCATCCACAGTTACAGGAGGAAGATCAAAGAAAGATTTGTAAGTAATCAGGCAAAAATATGGAGGGAAAAGCCGGCACACACAAAACAACATTCTCTACTATGTCTTCAGTATCAACAGTGATACATTTTTTACTCCATATATAAAGAATCTGAATAATGTTGTTAGAGCAATTATTCAGTGTTAACAACTGTACACAAATTCCAGCTGTCAGTAACATGACAAATAGACCAAAACATAGATGACTTCAAAAGCAAAAATAAATACTGCTTTTTTGAAATTGAAATACAGTCACATGTCTAATTATACTAATCAAATTCATAAAAAGCATCCACAAAAAACCTACACCTAACATTATACTTGATGGTGAAAGACTGAATGCTTTCTTCCTAAGACAAGGAACAAGACAAAGATTTGTATTTTCAACACTCTTATTCAACAACACTGTGGTAGAAGTTTTAGCCAGTGCAATAAGATAAGAAAAGAAAAGAAGAGATATACAAATCAGAAAGTTGGAAATGAAACCATCACTATTTTCAGATGATACATTATTTACATAGAAAATCCCAAAGATTCTACCAAGGGAAAAAGAAATCCTGAAACAAATAAGTGAATGTAGCAAGGAACACAGGAGACAAGATAAACTTAAAAAAATTAATATTTCTATACATAGCAATGAAAATAAGAATGCTTAAGTTAAAAATATAATAACATTCATAATCACTAAAACAAATGAAATACTCTGTTGTACAATTAACGAGTACTGGACTTATATGATGAAAACTACAAAATGCTGACAAAAGAAATCAAAGACATAAAAAAATGCAGACAGCTACCTTGTTCATTTAAGAGTAAACATAAAAAGAGGTCAGTTCTCCACAAATTGATAAGCAAGTTAATGCTTACATGTTATTAAAATCCAAGGAGGATTCTTTTAAGATACAGATAAGATTATTTTTAAAAACATATATGAAAAGGTAGAGAAGCTAGAATAGAAGAACAATTCTGAAAAAGAAAAATAAAGAGGACGGGCTCAGTCTAACCCTAGCTACAGCAATGCAAACTACGTGGTATTGTCAGAATAATAGACACAACAGAAAACCCATACACTGACACACACACATATGACCAAGTGAATGTTGAGATAGAAATAAAAGCAATTCGATGAAGAAAACATAACAGTCTTTTAAAGAAAGGGTCCTGGAGTATATGAATACCCATAAGCAAAAAAATGAACCTTGGTCTAAACCTCATACCTTATACAAAACTTAAATAAAAATGGATAATAGATTTAAATATGACATGTAAAACTATAAAACTTCTAGGAAACAAATAAAAGAAAATATGCAAGATGTAGGATTAAGCACAGTCCTTAGATTTAATACCAAAAGCATGATCCATAAAAGAAAAAGCTAATAAACTAAACTTCGTCAGAATTAAAAGCTTATGTCCTGTAAAAGATCTGTCAAGAGGATAAAAAGACAAACTATACACTGGAAAATATACAACGGATTCTCATTACTCATGGTACATATGTTCTATGAATTCTCCATGAACACTGAAATAGTTAAAACTGAAATATAGGCTTCTGCAAGACTCTAGTCACAACATTTTCATCAACCAATCAATACATAATCCTATTTTATGTGTCTCTGATTAAAGTCACCTTATTTAACATATATTGATTCATTAGCAGTGAACTGAAAGCCAGTAGCATCATCAGGTCATGCCTGAATAAAGCTCATCTAACATAGGTATTTGCTCCATTAGACACTTTACAGACTCTCTACTTTCAAGAAGAGTAGATGGCACTTCAACATTATCTTGAAGGTTGTTTTACAGAGAAAAATCACCAATAAAAAGCATAACAATGGAGAAAAATATGGCCCTAAAAACTCTGCAAAAAGTACCCTACTTTACTATTGGAGAGTTAAAACAGAAGACAGAGCGTCAGCTTGTTTGACCTTGGCTAAGAACATGTGTGTAAGGTGATTCAAAAATTTCACTACTCTGTGCATATCTGTAAATCACTGTAATACCACCACAATAGTAGTATTGTTACAAATTAATTTTAGCAAGCAGGTGAATTTACAAATACAAATTCCATAAATAATAAACAATGACAATATTTGCAAACCAAATATCTGAAAAAGAATTAGTATCTAGAATATATAAAGAACACACAAAATTTAAGAGTAAAAATACCCAAACAATCCAATTAGAAAAGGACCAAAAGACAATGAGACATTTCACTGAGGAGAATATATATGTCAAATAAGCATATGAAGCGATGTTCAACATAATTAGCCATTGGAAAAATCCAAATTAAAACCACACTGAAATATCACACATCTATGAAAATGGCTAAAATAAAAAATAAGTGACAATATCAAGTACTTGGTGAAGATTAAGAGAAAACAGGTAACTCACACATTGCTGTTGGGAATGGAAAATGATATAATCACTTTGGAAAACAGTTTGGCAGTTAAAAAAAAAATTGAACATGTAGAGGTACCCGGGTGGCTCAGTTGGTTAAGTGTCCAACTTTGGCTCAGGTCATGCTCCGGCAATTCATGAGTTCAAGTCCCACACCCAGCTCTGCCCTGACACTTCAGAGCCTGTGCCTGATCTTTTGTCTCCCCCTCTTGCTGCCCCTCCCCAGCTCACATGCTCGCGCTCTCTCTCTCTCTCTCAAAAATAAATAAATGTTTAAAAAAATTAAAGATATAACTACCATACAAGCCAGCAACTCCACTCTTGGGCATTATGCCAGAGAAATAAGCAATTATTCTGAAACAAACACCTGTATACAGATGTTTATAGCAGATTTATTCTAATAGTCTCCAACTGCAGGAAAAAAAAAACAGATGTTCATTAACAGGTGAATTGTTAAAAAAAAAACAAACCTCTGGTATACCTATACTCTGGAATAGTGCTCAGCAATAAAAAATAATGAATACATACAACAACCTAGATAAATCTCCACAGAATTATGCTGAATGAAAACAAACAATCTCAAAAAGCTATATACTAACTCTAATCCCATTTATTTAACAATGAATAATAAAAGCATAGTATTGGAGAAATGATTAATAATAACCAAGGGCTAAGAATGAGGGCACTGAGATGGGCAGGAGGTAGCTAGGGCTATAAGAGGACAATATATGAGATCGTAGTGGTCATGGAGATGATCTATATCTTGACTGTATCAATTTCACATTTGTGGTTTCAATACTGTACTATTATATACAAGATGTTAGCAATGGAGGAAATGGGATAAGGGTCCATTTTTCTATCTTACATCTTATAACTGCATATGAATCTACAACTATTGCAAACTAAAAAGCTAATTATAACAGTGAAATGCAGTTATGTTTCCAACTGTATTCTTTGGTATGCCATACTGTTTGTTTTTTTGAGACAGAAATTTCTAAATTTTAAAATTCATATATTTACTTCAAATAAATTAAAGTTAAAAGGGGAGTTATGGATTTTAAAAGGTGAGTGAAAGGATAAATTACCTTTCAGAAAAATAATGAAATAAAATATAGAAGTCTTTACACAATAAAAACTTGTTTTTAAATGTCCAGAATAACAACAGTGATAAAGTATTTCATTATTGTTTTTTCCTCAACAGAAAACTATTTAGCAATTTCAAAATTACAACTAAAATGAAGGTTTAGATGGGTGCCTGGGTGGTTCAGTCGGTTGAGTGTCCGACTTTGGCTCAGGTCATGATCTCAGGGTTCATAGGTTTGAGCCCCACGTCAGGCTCTGTGCTGACCGCTAGCTCTGAGCCTGGAGCCTGCTTCAGATTCTGTGTCTCCCTCTCTGTCTGTCCCTCCCCTGTTCATGCTCCCTCAAAAAAATAAATAAATGTAAAAAAAACAAAAATAAAAAAATAAAATCAAGGTTTAGAGTGTGAGTACAGCACTAATTCAGTTCTATACAATCTGATGTCACAAATTTGATCCAATTATGAGAAATAGTTATTGTTCTGTCTTCTGGCTCTTGGATGCATTTCTGACAAACCATCTGACAATTTCATACCCCATCAGAAAGAGGGAAATGATTTCAAAATCTATTTTTCCTTCCACAAAAAGGATGAAGGAGAAAAGAGCAAAAACAACCTATATATTTGGGAATGTTGTACTATCTTTATTTGTAACATCATGCAAAGATCCATACAATTCACCAAGAAAAAAATAATCCATTGCCTGTTTCTAAATGATATGGCAATGATATATATTAATTAAAAAAGATAAAGTTTTTTTTAAAGCAATAGTTGCAATAAAATCTTTAATATGTGGAAATGCCTGGGGGGGCTCAGTTGGTTAAGCATACAACTCTGGATTTTGGCTCAGGTCATAATCTCATGGTTATGAGATTGAGCCCCATGTCTGGTTCTGTGCTGAGTGTGGAGCCTGATTAAGATTCTCTCCCTCTGTCCCTATCTGCTCCCTCTCAAAAATAAAATGAAATAAACTAAAAATAAAATAGTTTCAACATCTATACCACAGCAAGAAATATATATACATACAGCAAGAAACTTATATAATAGCTTATATTGATTGAGTTTAACAAAAGCAAACTCTTAAGAACTGTGAAGGGTCTGAGATTTTGATTTTACTCTACTTTTAGGCTAAAAAGTTAGCATATTACAGTTCAAGGATGTTGATAGAAGACACAAGACTTTAGGATCTGACCCCTTCTACTACTCATGGCATAGCAAGCAACAGGGGCATATTTGCATCAGTCTTCCTTGCCCTCAAGTCCCATACAGGCAACACCGCAGGCCCAAAGGACACTTGCCCACACAGGGTTGCATTATGAGAAGTGCCTTGGGTCAAGGGCCCAGCACTTTTGGAGAAGTTAACATTACTGCAAACAAGCAAGGCCCACTCTCCAAGGAAACTGGCTCAAAGCAGCAGATGGAAGTCCTCCAAACTGGCAAACTCAGCAAGAATGTACAGGCAAGGTCCAGCTCCTCCCCAGCAAAAGCATTTTTTTTTTAAGGAACAGTGTTTACATCAGACAGAAGAATTCAGAAAAACTTAAGATACAAGTACTAAAGAAACAACTGAATTACTATAAAACATAACATTTTTTAAGTGAAATACACAATGAAATTAAGTATTAGCCAACACCAACACCACACCAAATATCTAGTACATATATTCTCTACAAGCTAAATTAGTCTGTGGCCAGAATTTACAAACAAAGAAGCACTTCTCTGCCACCTTTTATTTACCAGTGAGGCTGTCAATTACTATAAAATATGACTTAACCTTAGAAGTGTGAAACAGGAGTTGAACACGGGGTAGGAGAAGTTTATGAGAACTAGCTGAGAATAAAGGAGGTTAAAATTAATAAAAATATTTCCAAAGACCAGGCAATATAGCCCTACAAAACCTCACACCTCACCAAAAGAAGGTGTTTGGTGCTTCTCAAATTTTAATGTGCATATAATTCACTTGGATATAGTATTAAAATGTAGACTGATTCAGTAGGTCTAGAGTGAAGCCTGGGAATGGGAATAGACATTTCTAGTAAGCTACAAGACGTTATCTATACTGCTTAGATTAAGCATACTTGGAGTAGTAAGAATTGGAAGACTTTCACCAACTGCAAAACCATTGCCTAGGCAAACTCTGTGGCGCATTACTCTCTAAATTTGTTCAACAATGAGATTTTGAAATTTTCTGTAACTGGAAAAAAAAAATTCATGTTACTCACATATACTGCCTTTAAGTTGTGACTAATAATAATTAAAAATTTTACTTTCAGGTAGTGTTACGTGGATTCATATGACTGTATTTTCTATATAGTATTTCCATGTGCTTTTCTCCACATAAAAATATTTGCAGCATATTGGCCCTCAAGATTATCTTAATGTAGTTCTTAATTATCTTCTGGTATAAGATCTATGTATAAAGGTAGTACTGATTCCAACTTCAATTAACCAATTTAGCTCACAATGTGCTCTTCCTGCTGCTAGTATTAAGAATAAACCTAAATATATAATTCATTTCTTGGCACTTTTTAAAAGGTCTTTTGATAACATTTGAGCAATATGTAGGTTTCTGTACAAGTTCAGAGAATAAACTCATTTTAACAGGGTTGTGAAAACTTGCATCTTGGGAATAAACTAATTTGATTTCTGGAAAGAAATGTCAGGATCATGTATTAAGTATTATGCCTCTCAAATTTAGACTTGTCTTTATAAATCCTTAATCCCAAGAAATATGACTCTTTCAGAGAATAATGGCAAACGCATCTGTTCATATTCAGAAGGTTTGTCTACCTTCCTCAAATTATTTAGCCTATTAATATAAAGGATACTATTCCGAATTAATCATTCATATACAAAACATAAGAGTTACAAGTATAGTAAAAAAAAAAAGGATTCATTTTAAAAAAGAACAGCTTCCACATGCTTCAATAAATGAATCAATATATCAATAATACACTATAAATTGCCACTATTTCTTTTTGTGATTTTTGTGACTCAAAATTCCTCAATATAAGAACAGAAGTCTAGATATCGAGACCTAGAGATCTCATCAAATAAAAATATCACACTATGATCTGACTGTCTAAAATATTTTTAAAAGGAGCTAATCAATATATATTCAATAACCTTAATGAATGGTAAAACTGATAAATAAAAAATTACTCTACAAATGGCCTCTCTTGAGCTGACTAAAATGCAACACCCAAATGTTTTTCAAAGTAGATTTTAAGAAAACAAAGATAAGTAAGCAAACATTCCACACCCTATTTTTTACTTTTATATTTATGTAAAAATTTCTTTTCTTTTTTTTATTTCAAGATTTTATTTAAACTCTAGTCAGTTAACGTATACGGTAATATTGGTTTCAGCAGCAGAATTCAGTGGTTCATCACTTACATACAGCACCCAGGGCTCACTGCAAGTGGCCTCTGTAATACTCATTACCCAAGAACCTCTATGGTTTGCTTCCCTCTCTTTTATTTAAATATTTATATAGCAAAATTTTAAATACACTATTTTTTCTCATACTAAACCCAGACCCATCTTAAAGAGTTAAAATCTACATTGACATAACTATAATTTCTTCAGTGTGAACTTTACACTGGTAGTTTATCACTGATGCAATCTGTGTTGATAGTTTTGAGAAGGGATTTTTAACTATTTCTTTAATAATATAAAGTTAAAGTAGCCTAGTTAAAGTTCAGGTTATCTCTTTCTTCTTTAGTAAAATTTTATAGTTTGTGTTTTTCAAGGACCTTGATCATTTTATCTGTGTTGTTGATTTATTGGCATAGAGTTATTCATAGTATTCCCTTACTATCCTTTTAGTATCTGTGTAATATGTAGTGATATCCCTTCCATTTCACCTAAAATTATCTATTTGTATCTTCTGGTTAGGGCTTTATCAAGGTTTCTGATAACATCAAAGAACCAGGTCTTGGTTTCATTGATTTGGTTTTTTTTTGGGGGGGGCGGGGCTTTCTGTTTTACATTTGCTTCATTTTCATTCTTTATTTCTTCTACTTACTTTCAATTTAATTTTTTTCTATATCTAGTTTCTTAAGGTGGAAGCCTAGACATCATTCTTAAACCTTTTTATGTTTCTAATATAAAGTTACTGCTATAAAAGTTCCTGTTAAACACTGCTTTAGCTGTACCCCCACTAGTTTTAATATGTTGTATTTCCATTTTCACTACATTAAATAAATTTTCTAATTCTCCTGGGAATTTCTTCTTTGACTGCCAGGTTATTCAGAATTGTACTGTTTGGTTTTGAACAATAAAATGGGGTTATTCCATATAACTCTCCGTCAGAGAGAATGTTCTATATATATGTTTGGTCAAAGAATATACTTTTCATGACTCAAATCCCTTTAAGTTTTTTATGACTCGCATTATGGCCAAGAATGTGGTCTATTGTATTTTAGGTGTATTCTTATGTTGTTAAATGGAATGTTCTA
>PISW01010875.1:0-45564 GCA_004023785.1 Mungos mungo
CGCCCATTACACGGAGACACCGCTGTCCTCGTGCCCCGAACCCGCCCCCCTCCTCGTCGTTACACGGAGACACCGCCATCCTCGCGCCCCGAGCCCTCCTCCCCCACGCCCATTACGCAGAGACACCACGGGTCCTCGGTCCTCGCGCCCCAAACCGGCCCTGCGTGGGACCCGCCCCTCCCAGCCTTGAGGCCCCCGCTGTCACAGGTGCCTCCCACCCTCTCCTCCTCCTTCCTTGTGTTCACCCTTTTCCAGGGAAACCCTGCCCCTCCCCCATCTGCGTCCTCACAGAGAGCCCCTATCTGCCCCGCTCCAGGGACCCTCTGTCCCTAGGGGGTGTGTGACACTGCACCGCAACCTCCTTTCCCAAACTCTTCCTTCCTTGGGCCTCTCCTTGCTCTGCCCAGATCCTTGGAACGGTGGATCTTCTCCTCCCAGCCGCCTCCATCTCTTCTACAGGCTGGCGGAGGCTGAAACTCCATCCACAGTTACCCTGCTTTTCCCCCAGTTCATGCCTCCCTCAGTGAGGCCCAGCCCGCCCAGCGCCATGACTTGCCCACACCTTCTGCACAACCAACCACACAGCTGGCTCACCTCCCCTGCCTCCTCGGGAATCCATCCGTTCTGATCCACCCCCCTCGGCCCAGCTCAGGGCCCCATTCCACCCCGCACAGACGGTTAGGGGGCCTCCGGTCGGGTCTCGGTGTTCAACCGCTTTCCACACTCCAGGCTAGAGGGTCCGATCTCCGCGGGCCCGTGCCCCTCTGCGGCTGCCCAGCACCCAGCTCCAACACTGAGCCCTCACGTCTCCAAGGTCTGGCCTTGGCCTTGCCTTGGCCGCTCCAAGACCTCCTCAACCCTGAGGGCCAGCTTCACCCTTCACAGCTCCCCACTTCTCCTGACTCTAGCTTGCCCTGTTCACGTTTCCAGGACGAATCCGCTACACGGCGCTGTCCTCCCCGTCGGCTGTCTCCCCAGCAGGGCCTGAGCGTTGTGGGGAAGCAGCCCGCCTGCCCAAGGGAGGGTCTCTGAGCACCTGGGGCCCAAGAAGCCACAGACATCTGGTCAACCTCTGGAAGCCGGGTTCAGACAGGTAAGCGATGGCCACCAAGGTCAGAAAGCGTTCCTTACAACGGGCCACCAAAGTCGGGGAGGAAGATGTTTACGACCTCCAGAGACCAGAAAGCCGAGCCTTCCTGACATCAGCGCATGTGCACGCGCCCTGCCATGCCTCTCCCACGGCACCGCTTCCCACGTGCCACCCCTATTCCACGGCCGTGTTCGGGCCAACACGGGCACTCCGCCATCCACGCGATCTCCCCCGTCCCTGGAAACCACAACGCACCCCCTTCTCTGCACCAGACCAAAGGAGGGGTCTCAGCCTCAAGCCATCTCCTCATTTAACATGCAGTGAAGAGGGGGCGCCTGGGGGGCTCAGTCTGTTGAGCAGTCGGTCATGATCCTGGGATCGTGGGGTCGAGCCCCGCATCGGGCTCCGTGCTGAATGTGGAACTTGCTTCCGATTCTCTCTCCCTCCTTCTGCTCCTCTCCCCTGCTCGCTTGCACTCTCAAAAAAAATTTTATGCTGCAGTCACTAACTCACTGGTTGTGTATTTGCTGTGTGCACTGTTGTTCCTTCCTTGCGTGGAGAGACTAGAAAGACGGGCAGGGGTAATGGCCAGAAAAGCAGACACCGCCAACAGGGCACTGCCCATATGGAACTAAAGGGACCCGAATTACCAAGGGGCCGTCCCTCCTGCATTCCTAGTCAAACCATTAATTTAGTCAAGGAATGTTCCTCCCACCCCCACCCCCACCCCCATAGACAAAGAGATTTCTTCCCAACTCAAATTTTCAGCAATTCTGTTGGTAAAGTTGAAACTGGCTTAGGAAAAAAGCCAATTACATATTTTTCCAATAACAGAATACTCTTAGTTTTTGCTCGTATCTTTTTTTTCAATCCTCCACATTAAAAAAAAAATTCCATGTACTTCAATCCCTACTAACATTTACTGGAAACAAAAGTATGCTACTAAAAATAAGCTGTTTTTATGGCATTTCTGACCTAGAAAAACTGAGAGTCCTCGAATTATTTGTTTTCTGTCTTGTTTTTGATGAGAAAACGAACCTGTTTAAAGGTTATTAATCGGGGCGCCCGGGTGGTTCAGTCAGTTGAGCCTCCGACTTCGGCTCAGGTCGTGATCTCACATTTGTGGGTTCGAGCCCCATGTCGGGCTCTGTGCTGACAGCTCAGAGCCTGGAGCCTGCTTCTAATTCTGTGTCTCCCTCTCTGTCTGCCCCTCCCCCTCTCATGCTCTGTCTCTCTCTGTATCAAAAATAAATAAATAAAGGTTATTAATCTCCTTGAGTTACACCCCCCAGAAACCTTCCGCCTGCCTCACTGAGCATCCAGGACCGCAGAACAGGTGTGTAAAGACCTGCACAGCACACGCCGTCCCTGCCACAAGCAGGGCCCCCGTGCCCCTTTAGTGCTGCTAAGGCGCCGGGACCGACCAGACGGAAAGTGTTCCGAGGCAGCCCACGTCCCCTCCCAGGATGGCGCGTGAGCGTCATCGAACAGACTAGGCATGTTCACTCCTAATAAGCGCGGCCCACACGTGACCCCTCACACTACAGACCCGGACCACGTCCTCCAGTGGCCTCCCCGCTCACCCAGCTCTGTCCCCGAGGGCAGCCCACCAGCACATGGTCCCTGATGTCAGGCCGACGCCTAACCGGCGAGGGGAATCTTGCGAATACAGGCGTGCAGTTCAACCACAGAGGTGACACCTGTGCCCCGGGAAACGGCCAGCCACAGAGCCAGAGGCACCTGGTGCCCACGGCCCATTCCCAGAACCAGAACACGACCTGCCCTGAAGGGCTTTCAAACACTTAACTGGGCGCCCTGGTCACGGAGCAAACGTGTTCCCTTTGAAAAGCGAAGCCGTCTGAGGCTCAGACAGCAGCTGGGAGCGGAGGGTCCCAACTCAGAGCCACGACTTCCTCCCGCCGTCAGCAGCCATCCGTCCCGGCTCCACAGGCGGTGATTTTACCTGCCTCAGATCTAACCGCGGGCACAGACACGCCGAGAGCCCATTTCTCCGGCTGCGCCCTTTCTTTCATCTCTACAGCACCAGTTTCTCTTACAGCATCTGCCACGGGAAGCACGGAAAACTGTCCGTGGGTTTGCGTTGCTGACTTGTATCAATGAAAGCAGTGGGGAAAAAACGCAATGGTCACATATTCATGAAATGTAGGATTTCACAAGATATATTTTTCTTTGCTTCTAGCTTTTAAAGATGAAAATACTGAGAGTTCATGGGAAGGCGTATAGAATATATAATCACATGTTAAAGCTCTAACAGTTTTCAAAGCAGAGTAGGGAAAGGCCCCAGCAGTAATTTTTTTTTTTTAGTTTATTTATTTATTTGGAGAGAAAGGGAGCACAAGTGGGGGAGGAGTGTGAGAAGAGAGAGAGTCCCGAGCAGGCTCCACGCGGTCAGCGCAGATCCTGATGTGGGGCTCGAACCCACGAACCGCAAGATCGTGACCTGAGCCAAAACCAAGAGCCTGACATGAACTGACCGGGCCCCCAGGCGCCCGAGGCCCCACCAGTGTGATGCCCTCCTGCCCAGCCTCAGCCCGAGGAGAGACCTCGGGTCCATGTTCACACTTCACAGAGAGTCAGTCCCGAGCGGTGAGCACCAAGACCGGCAGGACGCACAAACCAGATGCCAGGGAGGAGCCAGTGCCAGCGACGGCGCCCAGAAGCGCCCGCGCGCGAGGAAGGCACGTCGCGGGACCGGCGGCTCCTGGCCCCAACAGGTGGGTCACGTTCCAGCACGAAAACCAAACGCGGGACAGCACACACGCCTTCTTCACAGCTGACACAGATGACTCTGAAAATTAATCCCAGTATCGCCTGGAGATTAACTGTCCAATCTCGCCCGGCCCCTTCCCCTCACTGGTTCTGCAGCAGGGACAGAGTCTGACTGCAGAGAACGCCACAGAGCGGGGGAGGGGGGACCCCGGGCCGGGTGCTGGCGAACACGTGCTCCGGAGCTGGCCGTGGGCACCGTTGACATCCGTGGAGCAGCTGCGAGCCCAGGGACCAGACGGAGGGGAGCAGGGTCTGGGAGGGACTTCACCAGAGAGACCTCCCCCACCGAGCTGGCCACAGCCCTGCCTGCCCGCTCAGCAGGCACCTGGCCCCCAGCGCCGCCCCGCAGGGCTGTGCCCATGCCGGCCAGCACGTGCCAGGCCAAGCCATCGTCCCCCCCTTCAAGGTCCCCCCCATCTTCTCCCTCCTTCGCCAAGAAATCTGGGTTCCTTCTTCCCATGGAAGCTCTGCAGAGATGCCCAGGCCTGCACCCTCAGCGCCCCGCAAGCAGCCATGTCCCCGCCTGTCTGAGTTGGTCAGCCCCACCTCTGCACTGGGGGGCAGGACCCCGTGCGGGGGGCAGGGAATGGGATGGTGGCCCTTCCTTTCTCACCCAGGAGCCCCGGATGGTTGCAGCCAGAAGAGACTTCAGCTGCAGGGGGGAGGTGGGAGGGGGGCCACCTGACCACCCGTCACTGACTCATCCGCCAGCCCCACTCCCGACCAGAGCAGGTCCTGGGCACAGGGAGCAGTGTCCGACGGCGGCAGGTAACGCGGGCCGAGCGTGCGCGGGGCTCCGGCTGAGAAGTCGGCGCGTGTGGTTCAAGGATCCGTCTTTACGGCCGCATCTCAGTCAGTGAGAGGGAAGCGCGGTGAGTGAGCAGGCGACTTCCGGGCGAGGAGCTGGGCCGCGGCCGCCAGGAAGCGTGAGTGTTTCTCATGGAGGCCTTGGCGGCGGGCCTGTCCTCCCCCGCGTCTGAAGCCAGGCCTCTGCCGGACGGCGCTGGTCATAGAGAAACCCACCCCACAGGGTCCGGGCTGTCAGCGCAGGGTCCCGGGGCAGGTGGTGGGCCCCTCTCGTCCCGCCTGCCCCCTCCGTGAGGGACGGGCTGGCACCTGGGACAAGATGCTGGGGTGACCACAGCGGTCAAGCGAAGGTTTGCTGGACGTTCTCAAAGGGGGCGCTGGGGAGGGGGGCTGGGGGGCGGCGCCGCAGCAGCTCAGGCCTCCGTGAGGACAGCGCCAGCAGCCACCCGCAGAGAACGTTCTCTTGGGTCCCCGCTTACACCCAACTCTCTCCCATCGGCATGGCAGGGGCGACAGACTCCACCCTGCCGTAAGGACCGGGGAGCCGGGCGGCCAGGACGGGAACTGAGAGGTCGCAGAACCACGGATCCAAGGAGACTCTGACCCATTCACTGTGTGATGAGCTCTGTGGCCGGAGCGGGCACAGGTTCCCGGCTCCTGGAGGGCGGGAGACACGCTGGCCACACTAGCGGCCCCACAACACACAGCTGTGAGCCCCTCTGAGGAGAGAAGGTGGCCCCCTTCCAGAAAAATCCCACAGGCCCGTAACCTCCTGAAGGACCAGACGACCGAGAGCCTGTCGGGGGAGGGGCCCCGGGACCCCCGGCCTCACCTGCCCTCTTCACCTGGCTCGGGGTCCCCGAGCACTTTCGAAGGCAGCGCCTGTAGGTGACGGTCCCCTGAACAAGTGTGTCTTGCGTCCCTGCCTGCAAGAGTACACGCAGACCATGTGACTGCTTTCGTCTGCTGTCGATTTTATTACAGAAGATACAGAAAAGTACGAAGAAAACAAAAGGCCACCAGAGACCACCCCTGTTAAAACACCAGTCTTCTGTGCGCCACGTGACCTACAGCGGGTGCTCATGCTAACACAGAATTATGCAGATTTGTGCCCGCCGCTTTCATTTAATAATCCTGTGACGCGGTTCTCCACCATGAATCTTAAACAACCACGTTACTCAGTGAGCCATCTCCTGCTGATGCATCCCAGTGGTTTCCAAATTTTCACTTAAAAAATGAAATGCGGGGGCACCTGGGTGGCTCAGTGGGTTAGGCGTCTGACTTTGGCTCAGGGCATGGTCTCGTGGTCTGTGGATTCAAGCCCCATATTGGGCTCTGTGCTGACGGCTCAGAGCCTGGAGTCTGCTTCGGATTCTGTGTCTCCTTCTCTCTCTGCCCCTTCCCTGCTCATTCTGTCTCTCTCTCAAAGTAAAATAAAGACATAGAAAAATATTTTAAAAAACTAACTGCTGTGCTGACGACCTGTGTAGGAACACGTCTCCCTACAGCCTCGAGAGGAAGCAGGGGCCGGAGGGAGGGCCCGGGGCACAGGTGGGCCACCCCCAGCTGCACGATCCACACGGCTCCCTCGGCAGCCCTCCCGGCCCCCTTTCCCCCCAACTGGAAACACAGCCTTCCTTCCAGCCCCATCTTCACCCCTCACTGGCCCAGCCTTGAGAACAATGGACTCGCTGACCAATCTGTCTCCTCCATGTGGCCCCAGGCTGCAGGCGGGAGCCCAGGCCACACAGGATCCTGCCTGCAAGGAGCACCGGGTTGGAGAGAGAGGCAGAAGCGGGACTGGGGTCTGAGCCCAGATTCCAGGCCTCAAGATCCATAGGACGGCGCTCACAGTGCACCACCCTCCCCCTTCCCAGGGCGGCTGCCAGTCCCACCCTGCCACCTGCCACCATGCATGTCTCCACCCTCCCTGCGACCCTGCCCAGCAGGTCAGAGGCCTCCTGGACACTGGCACGGCCATGGCTTCCCAGCTCAGCGAGGGGCGTGTGCCTCCTGGTCCCCACACAGGAAGCCAGGCCATGGGGCGCCCTTGGCCCCGTCAGACGCCACGCTGAGTGGCCCTCTAGGACACGTGGCCGTCAGCCCCAGCACCCGGCCAGGAGCCGTCCGGATGCCCACGGGGAGAATCCGGGAGGCCAGGCCCTACAGGAATGAGGCGCTCCTCCCCACTGCCCTGCGTCCCGACCCCAGCTGCACCTCCTTCCCCACCGGTTTGCACCAGCGGTCTGTGATTTTTCTTTTTCATGTCCTGGCTTCTTAGGAAACAAGCGGGCTCCGAGGCCCCGCTCCACCTCAGGACACGCAGCCACGCGCCAAGCATGGCAGGCAGGCTGGGGGCCCACGGAGCCGCCACCGGGGCAGCGTGTGCCCGCTTCCCAGCGCTCCCTGCCTGCTGCCTCGGCCCTCACCTGGGCCGCTGGTCTGGCTTCCTGAGGCCCACGTCCGGCCACCAGCCGCCCGAGTGCCCTGGACCAACGTCCCGATGATGTGCACGCACCCCGAGGCTGACGCGGGGGGTCTGTGGACGCGGACAGACCTCCAGGACACGGAGCACCTCTTTCCGTCATGAACACGGAGAAGGTCACATGGAGGCTGCTACCGACACCGCGGGGCAAGTTCAAACTCACTGCACCTCAAAGTCACGATGCTTATTACGGCTGCTGCCAGACCTGTTGCCAAATGTGGTGACGTGTGTTTGTGTATTTTGATGACCGCATTTCAACCCGAGGGCTTTCCTGGTCACCCTACAGATCCCGTTCTGTGCCTCGAAAAACACTGTTCTGGAAAAGCGATCCACCCCGGACCTCCTCCAGACTGACAAAGAGGTTCGTGTCCCCGAATGCCTGAGGGCCGCCTGCTCTAAGGGGACGAGGGGGGCCCCGTCTCCAAGAGAAGACGGTGTCTGGGGTCCTCCTGGTGGCTGTGGCCGTGGGGGTGGCGGGTCTGCGGGGCCGGCAGGCAGGGAGGGTCCCGCCGACAGCACCACGCCTGGCGGCCTGGGCACTGGACGTGCGTCTCCACGGCCTCCCCAGCACGGCTGTCCCTGACTTGACGTGAGCTCACGATTTACCGGCTGCCATGACAACCAGCGCGCAGGCGGCTGCCAGCCGGGGGCTCGGAGTTGGGAATCGGAAACCAGACATCCTGCTGAGGCCTCACAGCGCAGCCTCGGGTTTGAAACGTGAGGCCGGATCTGTGTCCCGGGGCCAAACATAAGTGCGGGCTCAGGACCTCGTGGCTCTGCCTCTTCATCAAGGGGTAGATGAGGGGGGAGGACAGAACCGTCCCTGCAAGGCTGACCGGGGATGGGCATGGAAAGCAAGCGGCAGACAAGCATGATTGTTCAGAGAAGCCCTTCGTTTCTGCTGTTTTCTAAAGACCTAAGCACGTGGAACGGAATTTGCAAAAACCTCCTGTGACCCACGAGGCCCGGGCCCATCAGGCAGATGAGGGCTTGATGCGGCCTTGGCCCCGCCCCCACCGCCCGTCTACGGCAGGACGAACGTCCCGGCGCCAGCTCATGCCGCCAGGCCAAGGGCAACACCCCCGACCACAGATGACACATAATAAACAGCAGAATTTGGGGCCGGAAAGTCACCGTGGAAACCGAGAGACAGTCACTCACCCTTCCCCCTCCCCAACCTGCTCTGAGTCATGGGCCGTGAGCGTGAGCGGGGCTCCAGGCGGGTGTGGGGGATCCCCCTGGGGGTGAGGGTGGCTGAGACTTCCTGCCCCGCCCCAGGCAGCGTTTGGGGTTCCTTTGACCATGTCGTGTCAGGAGTTCAGGACGTTCAGAAACAAGATCCGCATGAGCCTTCGCTCCTGGGTGACTTAAATGTTCCACTAGAAAATCTACATCACAGAGTCACTAAATAAATGCAGAGTCTGGCTCTTCAATTAAGCAGCTTTGGTCACTGGCTGAGCCAGCTGCTGGCTCTCCATCTGCACTTGCGGGGGTGGGGTGGGGGGTGGGGATTTGCCACCAAATACACGAAGCTCTCCTACAGCTCTCTCCAGAACCCTGAAGTGAGCTTGAGCATTCAACATCACGTCGCCTCTATTTTCCTTTTAGGATTCTGTGTGCGTGATGCTGGGCCTTGGCCAGGAACTATGAAGGCAAAAGAAAGTGACAAAAATAGCTCAAGGCCATCCAGCCCTTCCGTGCCACAAGCGGGGCCAAGCCGGGCACGGACATCAGATCCCTCGGGCTCCTGGACATCTCTCGAGAGGCACCAGAAGCTCAGGCTGAGGGTCCCGGCCAGGCAGTGGCCAAGCAGGGCCACCCACCACCCAGGTCTGGGGGGTCTCCCGCACAGCTTGCTTTCACCCCGGGCTAGGAAAGGACGGGTCCTGACACTCGCTGGGCACAGCCCGGAACGCAGATGCTGTCGGGCCAGCCCCCTCCGCCGCGCCCGGGACATAAGGCGGCCGCTCGCGAAGTCACCTGTTGCCTACACAGGCGGGTGCCGCTCACGGCCACCCCAGCCAACCGAGCTGCGCTCCACACAGTCGCAGCCGCCTTTCTGGGGAGATGAATGGAGGCATTCTCAGAGAGAAGCGCTAAGAATGCAGACGGAACATCTGCTCCTGTCAGCTGGAGAGAAAAGAAAATGACACACGCTCTGTCAGACCCGTGTTAGACCCGCGGGGCCCGCCCGCCAGCTGTGAGCAAAAACAAAAACAAAACTAGACCTCGCCCAAGGTCCCGGAGAGATGCCGAGAAGGCACGTGTGCCAGGACGTCTGGGGAGGCGCCACGCCGTGTCACAGACCCCTTCTAAGTGCCCTGGTGCTCAGCCCCTAAACCTGCGTGGGCGGGGGCTGCAGGGGTGCGGGGTCTCTGCCCAGGAGGGACCAGGCGTCCGAGCTCAGGACTCCGCCGGCACCACAAGGGCCTTGGGCGCAACAATAAACATTAGCCCAGGGGCGCCTGGGTGGCTCAGTCGGTTAAGTGTCCGACTTCGGCTCAGGTCATGATCTCACAGTCCGTGGGTTCAAGCCCCGCGTAGTCTCTGTGCTGACAGCTCAGAGCCTGGAGCCTGCTTCGGATTCTCCGTCTCCCTCTCTCTCTGCCCCTCCCATGACCATGCTCTGTCCCATTCTCTCAAAAACAAATACTTGTAAAAAGACAAATTAAAATAAAAAAGAAAAACTTAAAAAAAAAAACACGTCAGCCCAGGGGGCAGTGGGCTCAGAGGATTCCCCACGGCTGCACAGACCCCGACACAGGGTCCCCGCCCCGCCCCGCACCCCCCTGGAAGTGACCTCTTCCCTTCCTCCACAGGGAAGATGTGTCCACACCAGGAGGAGCCCCTGGCTTCCGCTCCTCTCCCTTGGGCCCGGCGCCTCCCCCCCCCCCCGGGATGAGGATGAGGACCCAGACGAAACCCTGGGCAGGCTCCCGGACACGGTGGCGGAAGGACAGCCCCGCTAGGAAAGCAGCCAGCGCGGAGGCACAGAGCCCTGCTCTAGAAATGTGTCACCTTCACGCGGCCGCAGTTCCTGTAACTCTCCGTCTCTTCCTCTCTCGGTAAAACCCCGCTGGGAAACTCCAGCCTGTGGCGCCCGGTCTTGGCGATGCCCACAGAAACCGCCCTGAGAGGCAACCCCGAGGGGGAGGGGCGAGGGCACGCGGCGCCGGGCAGGGCAGGTGCTCCCGGGGGCGGGGCCGGCGAGGCGGGAGGACGGCCACGTTAACGCCTCGCTCGACTTCTGTGGTTAAACGAGTAACGGTCTAAAAATATTTTAACCCTGTCTCAGCGGCCACACGGCGGGCACAGAGCACGTGACACGCGGGCACACGGTGCGGTCAAGCACAACACGCACGCAGCCCCTCACGCCGGTGACGCGCGAGACGGCTCTTTATTTTCACTGCAAACTCCAAGAACTTCACCCACAAAGGATTTTTCTAAAATACACTTTTGTGAAACTCCAACCATCATTTAAAAGGCCTTTTCTTTGAGAAACGGTCCCCAAGCCACCCCCGTGATCTGTAAAAAGAAAAATTTCCCATAAAAATGGTTTCAATAAACTTTCCCCATCCGTCAAAGGTGCCCCCTCTGCCCGCCGTCTGCGTCCAGCCGACGGTACCCGACTCTGTGACAGACACAAGGAGCTGAGGAAACACCTGTGGGACGTGCACCACCGGCCCCCAAGCGGCCCCCCAGCGGCTGGCGCGGGCGCCGCCCCTGCCGTCCTGCTCCGGGGGCGCCTGGTTCTTCCAGGAGTGTCGGCCATCTGACCGCGCGACCGGGGCCGCTCTACAAAGAAGCCCCGAGGACGCGTGGAAACGGCCCATGTGTGCGTTTCTCTGAGGGCACTGTTGGGGGATCTGTGACCCCCCGCCACCTCCCTGGCCTGCCGGGGCCTCGCGGGGCACGGCTGGGGTCTGCTTCCGGGCAGCCGTGGACGGAACAGGCGGACGGGCGAATAAGACGACAGCTCGGAGCAGAAGCGCCTCCACAGAGACACCCCCCCCCTCCGATCTGCGACTCGAGGCCGCGGGTGTTACGGCAAAACCATGAGGCGTCCACGCAGAGACCGACTCCGTCGGCTCCAAGCCGTCCGCGCCGTCTCCACCGCAGATGCTGCCTTTTCTACTCGGCTCCGGGCGCCACTCCAGGCACCCCGTCTGTCCTCACATCCACCATCTCGGACACTTGTCCTCACTTCACGGACAGGAGCCAGGGCGCCTGCAGGGTGACCCGGTGCCGGGCCAGAGGACCGCGGCGCGGAGACTGTGCGGCTGGGCCCTCTGCGACGTGGGGAGCATCTTGTTCTCCCGAGAACCTAAGTCCTGTCACCCCAAGCCCCAGAACCTAACCCGCAGTCTCCCCGTCGGCGTCCCTCTGAGCACGAAGTTCAGGACTGCGTGCGCTCTGACGGTGACGAGCCCCTCCTGGTTCCCAAGGACACCTTCGACGCCACCAGAAAACGGGGAACCACCCCTCCTGCCGTCCTGGGTCCAGCCGTCCCGCCCCTTGGGAGGGGCCATGCGTGCCGTCCCAGGCCGGGCAGGTGTGAGCCCTGCCGCCAGGCCAAGCCGCCACAAGCCCTTCTGAGAGAGTGGATGTTTCAGCCAAAAAACACTTTTCAAAAGAAAGGGGCGAGCTAACAGCGCGTGGTAAGGCAGGCCCCCAAGTCTGTTCCGTTAGCACAGCAGAGCCCAGCTGCGGTCTGACTGTGCGCCCAGCCTCAGGCCACACGCTCACACACGCCGACCCTGTCCGATTCCGCCCCTGCAGCTCCCGGAGCACCTGCTGCGTCCCCGTCCCCGGGAGCTCACTTCAGAAGGCGGCAGGCAGAAAACCACATCGGGAGCGCCCAAGAGGACAGTTCAGGGCGGGCCAAGGTGACATTTCAATCCTGGGACAGGAGAGAAGGGACAGTTGCAACACTGAATACTGGAGGGAAAAGTTCAGACGAGCCCCCTCGCATCTTATGACAAAACTTCCGAACGGATACAAATTGTAAACAGGTATCATTTCCAAACGAAACAAAGACATCCAAAGAAATACTTCAAAACTGAATAACCTTTTATAATTCCGGAGTCAGAATGTTCTCCTTCTTGGACCCAAAATGCAGAGGTCACAAGAGGCGAGTCTGACGACACGGGATTTTCAAAGCTTCCCTGATCCGCCCAAGAAATTCAGAAAGTGCTGTGACATAACACACACACAAACCCGAGAGCATAAGCCTGGAGAAAGGTTTACGCAGATTCATCAGGATCGGAAACTCCCATCAGGAAAACGTGGAAAGTGTGTGTGCACGAGACACTGGCTGCCAACAAACAGAAAACATTCAGCCCTCGTTTGAAAAATGCAAATTGAGATTGTAAATGTTTTTTTGGCCTACCTGGCATTTATAAGAGCTGGGAAAAATGATCACTCTTCCTATGTAAGCTGGCTGGTCTTGAAGGTGTATTTTAGAAATTGGTTAAAATCACGTGCCCTTTGATGAACTAACTCAAGATGCCGGCATTTGTCCGAAAACACGCAGACACCCGCTCACAGGAGCGAGACGCCCAGGCCCCGGAACTCAGCCCGGTCCCCTGACAAGTGACGGATGCCACTTCATCAGGCGGAGGTCTGCTAAATACACCACTGCAACTACCCAGGGACACCGCACACGCACAACGGTCACATGGACAGAGGCCCACGTTCCGTGAAGTGGGAGAAAGTTCCAAAACCATGTGCGATGCAGCCCCTTTTGCCCCATATTTACACACGCGCGTGCACACACTCGCACGCAAGCGGCATCGGGAAACTTGTGAAGGGCACGTAAAACAGGAAACCAACAGTGATGATTTCTGCGCGATCACGTGACAAGTGATCTTTCTGCTCCTTATGCCTCGATTCTCTTAAGTTGGACAAAAGCAATTGTGACAAATTAAGGAGGAGGATAAATGGGTGTCTACTCTCCCATGGTCCTCTGCGTGACATCTTCCAAAGCTCAACCAAAACTAAGAAGTGATACACGCAGTCAGTACTGCACCCAAGAGACATCCGACGGGGCTGCCCGAGTGGACACGTGACGTGGGTGTGTGCGGAAGCCCCGCGTCCAGGCCACACAGACGCAAGTGGGTGGGGCCCGGCTTGCAGGAGACGCTCCGTCGTCTAGGAGATGTGTGGCCACCAGGCCACCCACCAGGGCTGGTGAGTGCGGCGTTGACCACACTCGCGGCCACGAGCCCGTCCCAGGGAAGCCCTGGGGTGCCTGCCAGCGCCCGGGGCCCCGCCGTCCGTGGCCCGGAGCTCCCCACGCTCCACCTCCTCCTTCCCCCTTCAGGCTACAGGGTTGAGTCTGTCTCTGAGGTGGCAGGGAGCCCCCTCGCTGATGTGCACCCCTTCCGGCAGGCACAGCGGGGGTCCCGATGCCCAGCGCACACTGCCCCTTCGACGCCGCGGCCTGGCTCTGGGGAGCGTGGCACCTACGCCCATGCGGGGGTGCTGCCCGCACAGACAGCCCCACGGTCCAGCTAGAGCCGTGACCGCCAAATGCAGGGCGCCACCAGCATTTATTTATTTTTTAATGGAAAACATAACATCGAGAGCGTAGCTCGCCTCCAGTAGACGTGCGGTTCGTGCACCCAGGGTGCCGCAAAGTGACCTCCCTGGGGCAGCGGCAGCGGGTCTGGCTGCTCTCCTGGAAGGAAAGCGTGGCCACGGTCTGGCTGCGTGAGCCGAGGCCCTTTCCGGGGGAGCTCGCCCCTGACTCCAAGCCCTAACTTGGGTCGCGGGCTAAGAATAGCCAGCACGCGGCTGTGTGAAATCCACTGAAACCTGACCCTTCAGTACGAGCTCGTGAGGCCGGATGAAATTTAAGAGACAAGGAATCAGGAAGAGAAAAATGATATCAAAAATGAAAAAAAACCGCCCAATTTTAGTTCTGTCCCACAGGGCTGCCGAGGTGAAGGCTACGCTTCTTGCCTGTCATGAAGAGAATAAACGACTATTTTTACCGGCGAGGCAGCGAGAGCCCGTGTCGCCCTCATCGGCTCTCACACACGACCGTGTCCCTTGGAGCCACGGCTCCTCTGCGTCACGGGCCCGGCTGGGGGACGGCCAGGCGACCCTGGGGGCCCAGGTGCAGGCTGTCCACCGACCCATCAGTTAGTCTACAGGGTCCAACGCAGAAGGAGAAGGACCCGGAGGAATGAGTTCAGACGGCACGGAGGACACACAACGGTCCCCAAACCCCTACGGAGGACAAAGTCAGGGGCTTTGTCGGACGTTTTGAAGCCGTCATGCCCCAAAGAAGTATCTTAGACGGGGGCCCCTGGGTGGCTCAGTCGGCTGAGTGTCTGACTCTTGATTTTGGCTCAGGTCGTGATTTCAGGGTTCATGCGTTCGAGCTCCGCATCGGGCTCCGTCTTGACAGCGAGGAGTCTATCTGAGGCTCTCCCTCTCCTGCCCCTTTCCTACTTGCTCGCTCTCTCGCTCTCTCTCACTCTCTCTCTCTCTCAAAATAAACAAACATTAAAAGAAGAAGAGTCTTAGGCGAGGGCAGCAGGGCTCAGCGGGACCTGCTGGGTTGGGATCAGGCACTGAGACGGGGCTCCTCCTAAGCCGTGGGCAAGCCAGAAGACCAACCGCAGCTTCGATCCTGATTGACCCGGCGTGATTTCACGTGTCCTTCTGTGTAACCGAATCGCTTTGCTAGAATTCTACCCAGGACACCCCGGTCCTTCCCCACCCTGCCAGGCCCGAGAGCCGGCCCAGGAGCACAAGGCCGTCTCCCCATTCGCAGGAGCCCGCCGTGCGGCAGGACCCTCGGCGAATCTGCGTCGTCTGAAGATCAAGACCCTCCCACGACTCAGAGCAAAACCAAACAAAACAGACAAAAAGCCTGCGGCAGCCTCCAAGGGACTTCTTGACCTAACGCAAGTTACCCAACGAAAACCTCCTGGAAACATCACTCTCGCCAAAGAAGCATTAGAAGGATTCCTTCTGAGGCCAGAACCAAACAATGGGGCTTGAAATCACCACGTCAACCACTTTTCACCAAGCGCAGTAACAAAGAAAAACCGACAGCGCGACGGGAAACCAAACCGCGAGGCGGCCGCGTGGAGACACGGCACTACCCCGCAGACACCGTCAGAACCGACGGGTCCCACGAGCTCGCGATGAACGCCCACGGCACCTCCTACCTGAGCAGCTCCTGGTTAGGAAAGCTGCTTCTACAAAGACGCTGTTTAGAAACAACAAAACCGGCAGGCACAAAGGAGAGACGGGGCTAGAATCTGCTGGAAAGATACTTCAATTAATTAGCCTGGCACTCGGAGGCAGGCCCCGCCATCTGGCCTCGTGTTAACGTGTGTTCTCTCCTCAGACCCCTGCAGCACGCTGATAAGGCAGCCTCACAGGGGCTTAAGATCCAAGAAACGTAGACTTGTTCACAGAAAAAGGAAGCCAGATCCTGGGTGGCTATTCTCTATTAGGGCTGTGCGAGAAGGTACGGCGTGAGACTGTAATTAACGACATCGCTGGACCACAAAGGCGTCCCCAGCGGCACCTTCCGATGACTGTAAGTGCCGGGGGCCCGGACAGACGGTGCCTCACCTTTCCTGCAAGGTTCACACACGGCCGGGAGGGGAGGGAGCACCGCCATCTCGAAGAGGAGACAGAGATGGACACGGGTCGGGGGCCAGGCCTGAGGTCGCACAGCGGCAGAGCTGGGACCCTGACCCTGGCGTGTCTGGTTCCCAAGCCTGGACTCTTCCCGGGAAGTCACAACGCCCCCTGCGGCTCCCTGGCTGGATCAGGATGGTCGGGAAGGCTCCGGAAGGGCAAGGGGCTGCTAGAACGTGTGACTGAGACAGCTGACCGCACGCACGCACGCAGGAGGGCTGTCACGAAGGACAACCAGGCACCTGACGGCCGCCCTGAACCACACAGCCGGCCAGGAGGCTCTGCTTCTTCTTTTTTTTTTTTTAAGTATTTTTAAATTTATTTTTGAGAGGGAGAGAGAGACCGCATGAGCAGGGGATGGACAGAGACAGAGAGAGAGACAGGGAGACACAGGATCCGAAGACAGGCTCCAGGCTCTGAGCTGTCAGCACAGAGCCCGACGCAGGGCCCGAACCCACAAACTGTGAGATTATGACCTGAGCCGAAGTCGGATGCTCAACCGACTGAGCCCCCCAGATGCCCCCCGGAGACTCTGCTCCTTACCCTGGAGTGGGTCCTAACTGTTTTCGAAGGACAACACAGCGGCGTTGAAAGCAGCCCAGTTCCTTCGACACTGAGAGCTGGGGTCCACGTCCCCTCCCCTGGAGTCTGGGCAGACGACCAGCAGTGCAGGGGAGAGGTGGGAAAGATGCAGGGGATGTGTGAGGCGGGATCAGCTCCCACCCTGCTCCCTGGGAATGTCTGCTTTCCAGATGCTTCCCCCAACGCGCTTCCTCCAAGAACGCAGCCCAAGCCACGCAGGGAGGCTGCACAGGCGCCCGGCCAACGGCTCTGCCGAAACCTGCCTGGGGCCGACCCCGCCCGGGTGCCAGGCGTGAGTGGGCAGCGCTCCAGACGGTCCCAGCCCCGGGCCAGTCGGCTCGCTCCCGGACGAGGCGGGTGGAGCCGAGTTGCCCTGCAGCCACAGGTAACCTCCACAAATGCCTCCATTTTCACGGCGCCCGCTGGCTAGGCCCTGCTCACAGGGCCGTTCCCCCACGAGGGCCCCCGTTCAGGACAGACTTTTCGGACGTCCATCTGCGGTCGGTGCCGTTACAAAGAAGGCCTGGCGGCTGCCAGCTGAGCCTCCAACTCGGTCTGCGGGCTGCGTGGGGCTGCCGCCGGGGTGGAATGTGCTTCGGGTCCTCTGCCCCTCCCCCGTCCCCCCCTGCTTGATCTCCCTCTCATTCTCACTCTCTCAAAAATAAACACGACGTTAAAAAAAATAATAATACGACACAGGAAGAAGGCCGTGTGAGGACATCTTAAACACGCCAGCTGCTGAGGAAGGCTGGACGGGGAGTCCTCTGTCCCTCGTGTCCCCGCTCAGGGACGCGGAGGAAGCCAGCAGACGGCCCACCACACGGAGGGGCGTCTGGCTGCAAAGCCCCCAGAAGAAAGGGGCTTTCCGATGCCCTGAGGGGCTCACAGGAAGGGAACACCTCTAGGGGCAGAAAGAAATCAAAAGGAGACGTTGGTCGGCTGAGCACACGCGGGTTCCCCTGAGGTCCAGGGTTGATGCAGTGCTGGTCTGAACCTGGGCCCACACACAACGAGAACCCCAGGCTGCCCGAGAGACGCCGCCTCGGCGGCCCTCCGTGCCCCGGGAGCCTGCAGGGCCCCGCCCCAGCGTCCGGCCCCCTCCCGCCCCTCCGGCCCCTCCGGCCCCCTCCCAGTCACTGGCTCCGCGGAACAGCCGTGGAAGAGAGCGCCTGGGGCGCCAGGCCGTCTGACTCCTGATTTCAGCTCAGGTCAAGATCTTGCTGTTCCTGGGATCCCGGCGCACGTCAGGCTCTGCTGAGGGCATAGAGCCTGCCTGAAACTCTCTCTCCCCCTCTCTCTGCCCTTCCCTGTGTGTGCACTCTCTCAGAATGGAAGGAAAGAAGGGAGAGAGGGAGGGAGGGAGGGAGGGAGGAAGGAGAGCAAAGCAGAGAGCTGCCCCAGGCCCGCACCCCCGTGAGCAACTGTCTTGGGGAAGAAGGATGGTGTCCTCACCGGCCACCCCTCCCCGTGCAGCCCCCCCCACCGCAGACCCGTGCCCGAACCCGGGACGAGGCTCCAGCCGCCCCCCTTCTCTCGGCCAGCCTGCTCCCAACAGCCTCCAAACACGCTGCGCCCCCTCCCACCGTCGACAGAGACAGAGACACCGGAAATGCACACCAGCTGGAAAGCAGCGCTGGTGAGACACAAGCGGAGGTACCGAGAGGCCTCCCGGGGGGGGGGGGGGGGACGGCACGCCGAGGCCCTGGAACAAAAGAACTCTCACCTACAAGTGTGCGCAGGGAGAAACCCTGAGAACGGACACAGGGCTGCTCACGGGAACAAGGGGCCCGGCCGACCCCAGGGACAAAGCAGTCTTTGGCTCCCGCGCACCCCCAACCATCGATGCGCTGGTGCGTCACTCCTCAGTGCTCCCAGCTCTGCGGCCGGCCCCGCCACGCACGGGGCTGCTGTCCAAGGTTGTCGCATCCAACGGTCAGACCCCAGCCCCGCGTGCCGTCGGCAGCACCTGACAATGGGCGGGCAGGCTCCTCCTGCCTCAGTCCTGGCCCCTGCCCCCAGCTCTGCCCCTCCACCCACCCGCTGGACCCCCGCGGCTCGTCCCAGTGCACTCGCCGGGCCATGAGGCTTCCGGCACTCTCTACACCCTGACAGCCGTGACGCCTCTCCTGTCCACGTGCCGCCGGCTGGACGTCAGCTCACAGCAGACTCCACTGTGCCCCACGCCAACTCCTGCCCCCCCAGGCCTGCTCCCCCTGCCCCTCCGATGTGGTCACACTGGGCCATCATCGCTGCCCCTCCCTGAGTCCGGCGATCTCCCCTCCTCCAAACCCACCCGACAGGGTCACCAAGACCCTGCGTGCCCACACACACACACACACACACACACACACACACACACACACGGTCTTCATCTCAGTTAGAGGCCACTGCTCAGACCAGCATGTTGTCGTCACCCGACTCTCTCCGGCATGACTAGCCCAGGACGAAACCCTCCTGCCTCCACCTTTGCGATGCCACACCTGGGACCCGGGGTCCGCCAGCTTCCCCTCCGCTGCGAGCACGCAGGTGCCAACCGGCAGGACTGTCTGCAGTTCCTCAGCGTCCCCTCCCCTCAACTCCGTGTCCACACAGCAGCCAGGAGCTGGGAGGCAAGCTGTCGCTCTGCTGGCCCTACCGCCCCCAGCACCCAGTCTCTGGCAGACGCCCCGGCGTCCCCGGCTCCTGCTCTCCTCTCCACCCGCGGCTGCCGCCAGGGGCTGCCCTCCACCTGACCTCTCCTCCTCAGAGGCCCGCGATGCTCATGCATGTTCACGCCTGTGACCACGAGCCACCTTCTCAGGGCCACCTTGTCACGCGTGGCATCGCCCGGCCCTCCTGCCCCGCCACCATCCGGGCTCCAGCCCTTGTGGCCGGCCAGGGCCGGGCCGCCCCATGCCTACTCCTGCAGGCAAGGGTGTGCTTGGCCGTCCCCGGTGGCGGCTGCACCGGGCCGAGCACCGAGCCGAGCACAGAGCCCACGCGGCTTCGGAGAGACACGGGGTAACTGGAAACTTCTCGGTCCCGCCAGAGCGGTCCCGAGTCTGCCGTCAGGGCTTCCTGGCCCGGACGACCGCATCCCTCTGTAGCTGCTCTTTCCACAAGGACACTGCAGCCTCAGCTTCTGCTTGTGTCTCTTTTTGTGATTAACACGAGCTCTTGCTACTCACGAAAAGGCTCCCGGCCTGGGCGCTGCAGGGTCCTGTCCGCGACGCGGCCGCCGTCACAGGGAAGCACACACATCCCCCCTCGCCAGTGTATCCGGCGACCACACGTTCCACCGCAGACTTACTGTGTGGATGCGCCCGTGCTTATTCTAATTACAACCCCACATTTTGTGAAAAGTAACGTTATTTTATATAAAACAAGGCACAAGTTCAACAGCAAATGTCATGGTGCATTTAAGAAAAACCCAAAAAACCCCAAAACGAACAAATCCCAGAACGCTCCTCACACCAAGAAAAGCATCTGAAAAGACACAGTGACACAAGCTTCCGCTTTGAGTGAATTTTCCCTGTTGCTTTCGCGCGGCTCCTGCCGCACGCGCACCTGCCCGCACGCGCACCTGCCCGCGGCTCACTTCAACTGGACTGGGGTCCCCTCGCTTGGAGTGAACACAAGTCCCCGAGGGGACACTTAAAAGCAAATTTACCAAATGACAGACGTTGGAAAATTCCCTCAACTGGTCCAGCCAGACACCTGTCACTGCTCAATACCGGCATCCCACAGTGGGGCAAATGTTTTTGGGAAGGGTCATGATAATTAATTAGGAGTAAATGTGTTCAAAATCTAGCAGATAAAATCCCCAGGACGGTTGGGCCTCTTTAATCAATTTTTCCGTAAGAGAGACAAGCCCACAGTGTAACATAAACAGAAACGTGCTCCATGTTCTTTAACAAACCGGGAAGAAATTCATGACGCCTGCACGTCTCCCTGACTGTGGACCCCGCCAGGCGCAGGACGCTTCTGTCTTTAAACGACCCAATGGTGGCATTTCCCATCCACCTCAGGCTCCAGTCTCTGGCTGGGTCTCGTTCGTCTTGAAAACTGTAAAGTGGGGGCGGGGGGTCCTTTCCCAGCACCTCCGCAGCTTGGTGAAGGCTGGACACTAGGTCTCCTGGGTCCGGGTGACCCCGTTTAGCAGAAGGTGGGAGCCCAGGGTCATTCATGTCAACCAAAAAAGCCTCCAAGTTAGAGCCTGCCGGCCCTTCAAGCTCAAAGCTGAGTCTGGAAATCTGGGTTCAGGAAGGAGTGGTTTTTGGGGTGTGTGTGTGTGTGTGTGTGTGTGATCACGTTAGAACTCACACGACATGAAACGTACCACCTCAACCATTTTGCGGTGTATGATTCCGTCGCTTTAGCGGCCCAGTGCTGTGCGGTCCTCCCCGCCGTCTGGTTTCGGGGCCTTCTCACCGCCCCAAAAGAAGCCACACCCCCTTAGGCAGTCCCTCTGTCCCCAGACCCTGGGACCCGTGATCTGCTTGCCTGCGTCTCTGGATTTACGTGCTCTGGGCGCCGCGCGTCCAGGGACCCGCAGGCCTCTGTTTCTGAGGCTCACCCTTGGTGCAGCTTCCGGACTCTCCGGGGGAGCGCGCGCCTGGACCCGGCTCCCCATCGCATGGCTGCGGCAGGTGGCCGGCCACAGGCTCTGGGGTACGAGCCGCCCGGGGCCAGTGAAGGCGAGCAAAGCGTCCACAGCCGTCAGGGGCTTTCGGGAGAACTCTGTGCTCGCGCATCCGCTTCTAGGGCTCCTGCGTCGCGGGCATAAGGCCGCGTGGAGTGTCGCCGAGGGAGCCCAGCCGTCCGGGGCCACCTTGCCAGCAGACCCGCCGCCGTCGCCAACCCAGGGCGGCCCCGATGCACACCCCACGGGGCCCGGAGCAGATGCCGTTTGAAGACAGAGTGCTGGGGGCACTGGGTAAAGGATGCAATGAAAAGCCCGCATCCCTAAAACCACCTGAGTGACCAACGCGCGCTCTGCACTGCGGGCAAAGTCAGGAAGTGGCCGGGCAACGGCTTCCCACTAGGAGTTCGCTTCCCCGAAGCTGGAGGTTACGTGAGCAACGGCGTTCCCGTGCGCCGACCACACGGCTGGCCGCGCGACGGACACGGACGCAGACACACCAGCAACACACGGCAAGTGTGAGGCCCCAGGGGCCCTGTGCCCCAACCGTCCGTCTGACATCAGGGAGCAGCCCTCGCTCGGGGTCCGGCATGTGACCCCCGCTTAAAGAGTCCTCAGTGGTGAGAGACATACACCGAGGCACCTGTGACGAGGGGCGATGTGCCGGATTTCCTGCAAACTGTCCCGGTGAGGAACTAAAACCAGCCAGCGTCAGGACTCCTGGAGGCCGTCAGACCCTCCGCTTACACACTAGGAAGAAAGAAACGCGTCTGAAAGTCTGGCGCTGACCGACGGAACGGCACTCGAGGGGCCCATGGGCCCCAGTGGCTCGGGCTGCCCGTGGCGCGCGGAGCCAAGGCCCAGCGGTCACCTCCCCCCCGACCGTGGGCTCCCACGGGAACACAGGTGACGACACACGTGGCTGAGGAGGCTCAGTGAGAGGAGCCTTTGGAGAAAGCGGGGACGCCAGGAGCCCGCTCAGGGCCTCCGTGGCGGCCGGGGGGCCTCACGGCTCTCGTGTGGGGGACCAGCGGGCTCCCCGGGGTCCCCGGGGAAGGGACAGGCCAACGAACCCCCACAAGGTGAAATAGTCAAAAATAACTGTTTGCCCTACTCTGCTACGAATATTCCACGCCTTCAGGCGGTGAGGCCCCCCCCCAGACACGGCCAATACTGCAAATTATACAGGATGCTTTTTTTATTATTATTAATCGACAGGCTCACGGTAAGAAATGTACGACGCAGGAGGGCTTGCTAAAAACGTGTGAGGTTCTCCCGCGCTCAGAGAGGGAAAGCCCCGTGCACAGCGTCTCCCCAAACATCAACTCCATCTTGGTTTGACTAGAAACAGCAGGCAGATCCCGAACTCTCCACAGGGGCTCAGCGAGGCTCCTGGGCGGGGCCCCGACACCGCGCCCCTCCCCACGGGGCACACGGGGCGGCGGTGACATCGCCCGAAGGCTGATGCTCTCGGTGCAGCACGGAAAACGTAGCGAAACCATCCTGTTTCCCCTGATAGAGCGTCACACACACTCTACACTTTTGGCAAAGCTTTTAGGCCGAGAAGATTAAGAATTTTATAACTTGAAAGTATAATAATTTATAAAATTACAGTAGTTTATAAAAAGAAACAACCCTGAAGGCCTACGGTCCCGTGCACGGGTGAAACGGAACGAGGCCTCCGCCCGCAACGGAATATTCTCCAGCCGTCAGGAGGAACGAAGCAATGGCGCTCGCTGTCATGCGGATGCAGCCGGAGGACCCGCTCGGGACAGAGGGGCACCAGGGTCCCACGTCACATGACTCCACCTGCAGGAAGTGTCCACAGGGGCAGACACTCGCAGCCAGGAGGCACGCCGGCAGGTGCCAGCAGCCGGGGGCGCGGAGAAGAGTGGCAGCCAGTGGGCACGGGCTTTCTGCCGGGGGGATGACAGAGATCGGGGACCGGGAAGGAGGCGGTGGTCCCCAAACTGAATGTGCCCAAGGCCCCTGGATGGTGTGCTTCCAAATGGAGAACTTTACGTACGGCGTGCATATTTCACACGCCCGCAGGGAACACGGGCTGCTCTGTGCTCTGGCACCGGCCCCTGACGCTCCTGGACCTGGACCTGGACGGGCACGGGCCTCCCTCTGGCCGCTGTGGCACGGAGCTCGCCCGCCGGATCCGGTTCTCGGCACTAGCTCATCCTTCAGATCTTTAACCACAACACATAAAAATACAGTGGTGATTTGGGGCTCTGTGAGCCGTATCTTGAAAAACTAAAGCTGTTGTTTGCTCAATGTTAGTTTCTACCAGAGAGGGCTAAGCATCTGAACCTGGATCGTAGCCTGGTCCCCTCCCTCCACCTCCCCTGTGCCACTCAGCACACACCGGGTCCCCAGCCGCGTGCTGGGGCGGAACCCTAGTCCCAAAGGCCCCGTGTGGCCTGCGCTCTGTTCCCCAGTTGTCAGAGGAGGCCCGGCAGGCTGCCCGCAGGCAGGGACACCCCAGAGGGCCCGAGCAGACAGCACCCACCGAAACCCCAAAGAGCGGGCGTGGGCTGACAGAGGGTCACGGCGGGCCCAGAGCTGCCCGCTCATGTGCGGCCACAGGCTCCAGGAAAACCCCCGAGTCCAAGGCTCGGCCAGCAGAGCACCTGTGGTTTGGGGCCACTGATCTCCCGCCCCCAAAACACCCAGAACCCTACGTGCCAAGGGAGCCAGACAAAGGCAGTAAGAGGGAGGGACGTCTCCACAGACTTCTTACTTCCCGGTGGCTCCAAAGAGTGACACCAGGGTCACCTGCTGGGTCAGAGTGGATTCTGGGTGTCCAAATGGTCCCATGACAGGCAGGGTGGCCTCCCACGCAGGGCGAGCACAGCTGAGTGTAGGAGCTGACCGCGAAGCCCTCGTCCGTCGGTCTGTCCACCCACAGTGTCCAGGGCCCCTCCTTACTACCGGCGCCCTTTGCTGCACGCTGACCGGGGTGGGACCCACTGACCCCGCCTCCCAGGGACCCCAGCCACGGACGGCTGGCGCCGTGGGCCCCAGCAGCTCAGGGATCAGGGCAGCGGGACCAGGCTGCTGTGGGGGGAACAAGACGAGCCTCTGGCTGCACACAGGGCCACGGCATTCCTTCTTAGCGAGCTGGCCAGGCTTCCCGAGAAACCCACGCTGAGCAGACCCGGGAGAGAAGGAACGCCCATCAGCAGGACCGAAGCCACGACCGGGGACCAGATGCGTCAAGGGCATGAGGGCAGAAGAGGGCGAGGCTGGCGGGGGGCCCATGAGGTCACACTGGTCGTGCTGCCCGGCTCCAGGGCTCACGGCGTGCTCCAGAAATAGCTGGTAACCGCTCCAACGTGCCAAGTAGGCAGCGCGACCACAGCGGGCCATGGCGGCCCCTGCCCCTGCCTTCCGGGTCAGCCTGCCCCGCGCCCCTCCCTCGGGCACACGGGTGCTGCCCCCTCCCCACCCTGTCTGTAGACTCCCCGCCCCAGACCGTCTGCTCCCCCAGGCCCTAAGCTCACCGACAGTGAGAACCTTTTAGGTCCGCTTCGCCTCGGCACGGGGCTCAGCCCTCGGCAGGTGCTCGCAGGCACGGCACCGACACAGGTCGGGAGCACACGGGGTGGGGGGCCCCCCATTAGTCCAGGCCTGCCGGCAAGCTTTCTGCCCTGCCCTGGGGCCAGGCGGCACAGCAGTCAGCGCGCTCTTCAACAGTTTTCAAACGCGCGGAGGTGGCTGCCTGCTGGTTGAGAATCAATTAGAACACTTTCCTCCAGGTGGGCCACGCTGTCACTCCTCTTTCTAGAGCAGGTCAGAGCTGCTGGCAAGGCACACGCGCCATCCTGAACGGCGGCCGCGCTCCACCTGAGCGCCCCACCAACAAACCCTGGCGGGCTTCTGGCTCCTCCCCCCAGGGAAGGGGGTCACCCCCCCAGGGAAGGAAGTGTCTTAAACTCATCCTGGACACCGGCCAGGAATGGAGTCACTTCCAGGCCGCCAGGCTCTCTCCGGCGAGCCCCCAACTCAATCCCTGCGGGAACAACTAGGAAACCTCACTGCGTCGGCTCCAAGGACAGAGGCTCCGGGCAGGACTTTTACAAACACTCCCCCACAAAGCACAAACAGTTCACCAAACAGGACACCGCTCGCTGGACGTGCCTATTTTCAAGAGTGCGAGACCCCTCACCGCCAGCCCCAAAGGCCGACCCGGCGCGCCGGGCCCCACCGCCTCCCGCGCCGAACACGGGGAGCCCTCTTCCCACGCACCCCCCCCCGCCGAGCCCGGGAGCCAGCCTCCCCCGACCTGGAGGACGCGGCACAGCCCCCGAGCACCCCGCGCAGTCACAGCCAGCCGGGTCACGCGCAGGAGAACCCAGACTCCAAACCTGACCCCCTCCTGGGCGGTTTTGTGAAGACGTGTCTGTACGGCTTGAGGTAGTGCAATTCGAGCGGACTGTCCGCCGGTCTCTGCCGTTAGACGGTCACATGCGGATCATTCCACAGAGTCAGAGGGAAGTTAGGCTTCTCCTGACTCAGCAATTCTCCGAGTGGCCCCAGGAATTCCGGGGGGTGGGCAGGAGCCTTTGAGGGGGTTTCCCGAGGTCAGAAGTATTTTTGGTACAACACCGAGACCGTATTTACGCTCTGTGCGCACGGATGGGCCGACGGCAGTGAGGCTGCGGGTGCTCGTCCCCAGCGAGGCAGCGGCTCAGCCCCGGACACGCCGCTGAGCAGGAGCCGGGCCCCCCAGAAATGCTCCGCAGGGAGGAGCAAAGCGTTCATGTCACGAAACGCTGACTCGTAGCCTTCTATCCGTGCGAGGAAACAGGACGCGTGCGCCCCCGAACGCGGTGGCCGTCCCACCGTCCGCAGGGGATGTACTGGTGTGAGTGTTGGGCCTCGAGGGCAGCGTCCTTTCCCATGGACCCCAGCCGAGGGGGGGGGACAGATGCGTCCCAGACCCAGAACCCTGTGGCCCCGTCCCTCCGGGGGGAAGAGCCGCCAGGACCTGCTGCGATGGTGCAATCCAAGCTGCAACGTCGAAATATGAGTCGTGGAAAATGTGCACTCACGGTAAGACGCGTGGGGACGTCCACAGGCACCACATGTGACCGTGTCGGCGACACGTGCCGGCGTCTGGAAAACCCGCGGAGTCAGCGAACTGACGCTGTCTGAGGACCGCGGTGTGGCCCCACGGATCACCCCCCCACCCCACCCCACCCCCGCGAGGCATCGCGCCGCAACCAGCTTCTAAGCAACCACTGTCGGTTGAGTTTGGGTGTGAGAGCGAGGAGCAGCCACAGCAGTCTGAAGAGGCTTCCGGAACACTCCTCCCGGGGCGCTGCCCATCCCAGCTCGGGTCGTGATCTCAGGTCCTGAGCTCCAGCCCCGCGCTGGGCTCGGCACGGAGCACGGAGCCTGCCGGGGACTCTCTCTGTCCCTCCGCCCTGCCACCTCACACTCACCCGCACGCTCTCAGAACGGACAAGCGCCCTCCCTCCCAGCTTTGTGTCTGGGCGTCCTCACACTTGTCCCGGGAGATTCACCATGGAAGCCAGCGCTTGGGTCCGGCCAAACCTGACCGAGACTTACAGAAAGTGCGGAACGGTATCATTCTTCTCGCCACATTTGTTTCTGTTTTTAAGGAAGTTACTTTTCATTAAAAGCATTCTACCAACACGCATCTCCTAAGGTGTGCGATCCGTTAACACCTCTATCGTCGCACCGTCTTTACGACGCACTCTTTTGTGGGCTCCTCGGGTTTAGGTTCTGATACGATGAATGTTCAGAGATAAAACCCACGGAGACGAGGTCACTGGGGTCCTGGATGACGTGGGACCCGACGGGGGTGCTGCCACAGCAGCTGTCGGAGCCAGTCTGCACCGACTGTTCCGTGGGCGCGGCCGTCAGACTCGGAGTCACAGCACCACCGCGGCCACAGGGACACGCAGGACACGCCGACTCCTGGGGCCCCACGGACGCCCGTGGTCGGAGGAGAACTGCCCCCCGAGGGCTGGTTGGGGAGAGAGCTGCCCCCCCGCCCGGGCACCCCGCTCTGGGCAGTGGAGGGAGATGGGACACGGGACGTGAGGACAGACGGCCCCACGTGGGCCTCGCTCTCTAGGAAACGGCCACCAAAAAAGGGAAAGGGACACACAGGATGTCAGCAGAACACACACGGCGTTAACCTTCACCGACGTGGGGACGGCCCGTGCCCGTTCCAGAGTCAGCGCAGTGATCCACGAGAGACCGCAGTGGATTAAGCCAATTTACAAACGCCCTTGGATTAACCCACTTTGCGTTTCTCCCCCAACGGAAACCATCCAGGACGGGGAGGGAGGCCAGCACGGCCCGAGGATACCGGTGGGAACTTCTGGCACCCCAGAGCAGAGACCGGTGCACCTCTCCAGTACTTTTGTTTTGTTCCGGGAGGTGGGGGGGGGGGGGTTTGGCAAATCCTCAAATCACCTCCAAGCTCATTCAGCTACTCCAGTTCAAACAACTATTTATCAGAAGTGCTTGACTCAAAGGCAGCAAACATCATTCACTTCAAAATACACACAATCTCACCAGAGGAGATTTGAGCAAACAGGACTCTTCACTTGCAGCAAGCAAACAGCTTCCGCTAAGCCGGTGGCTCACAGACCCAACGACGGCCCCTCGCCAGCCCCGGGGGCTCGGGCAGCCGAGATCCTGCTGAGGGGAGGGAGGCGATCATCTGCGGACTTTTGCAAACGCAAGTCTGCGATCTTAAAACAACAACACGCCACGGAACTCAGGTCCCCTGGTCCCCTTGTCCTGACACCAGCTGTGCATGGGGATAAACGGCACCTACTGGGGAACCGATCTCGACACGGGCACGCGCAACCAGCACACGGGCCAGGGGAGGTCGGCGCACACGGGCGGTGAGTGACATGGGGCAGAGAGCCGGCGCCCCCCGGCCACCGCACGCAGGCGTCATGTTCTCAAGTAAGAGGACCCAGGGGTCCAGGAGCCGCATCTCCGTCCTGTGACCCCATCCTGGTCAGCATCCTTCACAAGAGCACACGGAAGTGGCCTAAGACATTGGAGAGCCGCACGGGCAGCATCAGAACAGGCCTCTGATGTTAACAAGGGGGCGGTCGATGGACATCCCCCCAAGGTGCTGGGAGTTCCACAGGGTCAGCCTCCCGAGGTGGACCAGAGGGGGTCATGTGGTTAAAAAAAAGGAGGAGGGGCGCCTGGGGGGCTCAGTCGGTTGAGCGTCTGACTTTTTGGCTCAGGTCAAGATCACACAGTTTGCGGATTTGAGCCCCGCATCGGGCTCTGTGCTGACAGCTCAGAGCCTGGAGCCGGCTTCCAATTCTCTCTCTCTCTCTCTCTCTCTCTCTCTCTCTCTCTCTCTCTCTCTCTCTCTCTCTCTCTCTCTCTCTCTCTCTCCCCCTCCCGTTTGTGCACTCTCGCTTGCTCTCTCTGTCTCTCTCTCAAAAACATATAAATGCCAAAAAAATTTTTAATAAATAAGAAAGCAAAATTAACGGCGAAGTCAGTCCCTGTTGATCCAGAAGAGCACTCTGAAAACTTTTCAACTGGCCCCTCAGCTTGTGTTGCTACAAAGGACTCTCCCAGAGGACCCTCCGCATCTGCAGTTACGGCAGAGCCACCAGCCACTCCGCTCGGCTCAACCGCAGGACGGGCTCACTGGCCAACCCCCGCCCGCTGCCGACGGGGGTCAGGGTCCGGGACCCTGCAGGCAGCTGCCCAGCTCCGCAGCCGGGCTCCAGCGCCTCCCGCGGCGCCTCCGTGTTCTCCCCTGCAGGACCCACCAGGGTCATGTCCGCACACAGGACGCCGGCGCTGAACCGCCCGCCTGGCAGAAGTCACTTCCAGAGCCTCCGCCTTCCTAGGTGCCTTCGGTTTGTATCACACACGCCTGCGGCCCTCCACACAGGTCCCTGCCATGCACCTGGTCACACCTTCCGGGCACCTCCCTGCTGTCTCCTACGAGGTCCCACGGTCATGCTGTAAACAGCACTGCGGTTTTAAGGCTAAAGTATTGACTTGCCCAACTCAGGCATTTAAAATAGTTCGCTTGTAAAACAAACAAGAATGGACCTGAGTGGACGGTGACAGTCCACCGTGCAGGACTCAGGGCCAGACGCCCCAGCGGTGTCTCCTCGTGCACAGCGCGGCCTTCCGGACACTGAGGCAGCACGTGGGCAGCGGGAGGCTCATGGCCAAAGCCCCAGAATGCAGAGGGAACCTCTCCACACCAGATCAGCAGCAGAGTGTTTAAGGAAGAATGAAGACACCACGTCAGGGGGAAATAGTGTCTGTGACCGCAGCACGTCGCAGCACGTCGGGGCACGGAGAGAAACTGGTTGGATCAAGTTCTAACAGGTCAGAGTGGGTTTGGTTTTCTGTTTTGTTCTTAAACTCCAGACAAGCCTCCTACAAGTGTCCCGGTGCAGCTCCACTTGGTCACGTGCAGACGCCCCCCTGCGGCCCACCGCGGACCCCCGCCCACAGCGGGGTCTGCTTCCAATTACGACACACGATCGAGTTACAGCGCTAACATGTCTGCTTTGTTTCTTCTGGGACTTTGTTTAGAAAACAACTCTGACGGCGTCCAAGCAAACAACGCGGACCAAGTACGGGAAACAGTCACTCAAGAATCAGAAAAATCTGTGCCTGTTCAACACCGGGTGTTTTACGAGAAACACGTGCCACACTCGTGTGTACGGGTTTGTCATCTCAAAGCTGAAGCGCCCCGGCCGGTGGACGTGCCTTCCGGGAGCGTGGAGACCTCCGCGGGCAGGCAGGCCTGCTGTCATTTTATTTTATTTTATTTTTTATGGTTTGTTTATTTTTAAGACAGAGAGAAACAGAGCTCAAGTAGGGGAGGGGCAGAGAGAGAGGGAGACACAGAATCTGACGCAGGGTCCAGGCTCTGAGCTGTCAGCACAGAGCCCGACACGGGGCTCGAACCCACAAAGTGCGAGATCATGACCTGAGCCGAAGTCGGACGCTTAACCAACCCAGGTGCCCCCTGTGTGGTTTTATGAAGCAGTTTATTCCCCCACCCCCCACACACACCCTATACGCATCCCACCTCCTACACATACATGCACACGCATCCCACACGTGTGCACACCCTACATGCCGTACACACGCACACACCCCACACGCACACACAGCCCCGCCTCCACCAGACAGACGGTGACGACCTGCTCTCTGCTACGTGCTGTGCGGTCCTGCCGTCTGGCCCCAGACCACCCCCTAACACTCCTTAGGGACAGAAACGATGCTCCGAAGGGAAGGAGGGTGTTGGGGACACGGAACAAGGGTAAGGACGCAGCAGGTGACGGGGCGCTCAGGCAGCAGCCAGTTTATAAAGCCACCGAACCCTCATGGGGGTGGGGGCCGCCCTCCCACTCCCGCATGTTGTACAGGAGGGTCCCCCGCCCCGATGGACGGCACCTGCGAGCGCCCAGGGCCCCGGGGGGCCACGAGCAGCATCGGTCAGACATGTAGGCTAACCCGGGACGTTCGCACAGTGGCCACGGAGGAAGGAAAAGGGCGACCCGCCTACTTTGCGGGATGCCTGGGCCCCCCCACAGTCACGCTGAAAGTGCACTGTTATGAAGGTAATAAACGAGGTTGAGAAGGTGAAAAAAAGGGGGAAAATGTCTGGAAATAAGCTCATACCTATTAACTATGTCTCCCAAGGATTATTATGGGTGACTTTTTCAGTATCTTCTAAACTCTTTGAAATGAGATGTCCTCTTTTACCATGGTGGGAAGAATACTTTTTTAAAAGCTAGAATCAGGGGCGCCTGGCTGGCTCAGTCAGTTGAGAGTCCAACTTCAGCTCAGGTCATGATCTCGTGGTCCGTGGGTTCGAGCCTGGCATCAGGCTCTGTGCTGACCGCTCAGAGCCAGGAGCCTGTCTTCGGATTCTGTGTCTCCTCTCTCTCTGACCCTCCCCAGCTCACTCTCTCTCTCAAAAATAAAAATAAAAACCACGATCAGGAGGCAATGCTGCCTGCGGTGGGCGCCCGCACGGTCAGAGGATTCCGCCTGGAGACCCCACCGTGCCCTGGGGAGGGGTCCGCGCTCTGCTCCGTTAACGGCAGCCGCAGCCTCAGCCACAGCCCCGTTTATCCGTTTCCGCAGGGAGAGGCGCCGCGAGGAGGGGCTGCGCAGGCCCCACCAGACGTCGGCATGTACGCCGCAGGCCGAGCGGCGTCACCGACGTTTGGTAGCAAGTGTCACCAAGCCCTACGCGGGCTGCGGGGCACACACTCTGTACCCGGTCCGGCGTGTACGGGAGCCACGCCCGAGCTGCGCTGGCAGACGCCGGGCCCTGGCCCTCCTCCACGGGCTTCAGGCTGCAGCTGCAGCTCTGAGAACAATGTCATCTCCGCAGACGTGCAGCCGGACTTCTCATCCTGAGCACAGACGCGAGGACCCGGGCCATAAAACAGGAGCGCCGGCCCCACAGCTGGGGTCCCGGAGGCGCGGCGCACACAGTGACCGCGGGGGAGCGGGGAGCAGGGACGGGCTTCGGACCGCAAGGCTCTGACTGCGTGTTATTTGGCTAAACACAAAATGAGCCGCACGCGCGCCCATCGATTCGGTAGCTGGTGCGTTTGTCTCTCCCGTGGATACTGGTTAGCAGGTTTGCAACCACTTCGTGTAGTAGGTCTGAGCAGGACACAGACTTCTCACTATCTGGTAAGGAAGTTATAAATAAGGAAAGAGGAAAGCCAGAATAAACCTGGTGGCATTGGACTAGAATCAGAAATATCAGCAGGAGCTCACGGTTTTTCTCACGCACACACACACACACACACAGAAGGACAGATAAATATAGATGTGCACGCGTGTGTATGTGAGAACAAACACAGAGATTCCTCGCGGTGTCTGTCACAAGCGAGGCGCACGCACCCGTGCCCAGGTCTGACTTCCTCCCACCGCTCCCCAGGAGAAGGAAACGGACTGCGGCAGAAAAACCCAAGGGGGGCCTGGAGCAGCTTGTGGGTCCAGCAGGGAAACGGTGAACCGCGCTGGGGAGGGCGCTGGGAGGGGCCAGGCACCCGCCTCGACAGGGCTCCCCGTCAGGGTCACAACAGACAAAACCCGAGGGACCATCGCAGATTGTCACGTGCAAGAGACGCGACCACAGGTGCCACGGGGGCCCCCGGGCTGGGTGAGGTCCCGAGACGGGCACGGCACGTCCAGACATCAGGCGCCACCCGGCTGCCCGCCAGGGCTGCGTGAGGCCTGCTGCGCAGGCACGAGTGTTGCTCAGCGTGGGTCTCCGTCCTGTGACCCCGGCAGCCGACGCTGCGGGAGCCGGCAGGGACTCCGCACCATCCCGGCCACTTCCCTCTAAGCCTCAGATCGCTTCAGGGCAGACGGTAAAAGATTATGTGTGGAGGTGAGGAAGTGAAGCATCAGATCATGGAGGGCGGGGAGCAGGGAGCCGGAGCCGACCAGGCTGGACTGGACAGGTGGGGGGGGTGGCGGGCGCCTGGGGGCTCCTTGGGTTTTCTCCTCCTCTACTCCTGTGTTCGTTTGAATTTTTCCTCATTAAAAAGTCCTGTGAAACTTCTTGGAGTTTGCAAACACGTCTGCGGACTTCCGGAGCGCCCTGCGTCATGGCCAGCCAAGCCAGAGCCGCCACCTCGCACACTGTCCCCGCCTCCACTCTGGCTCCGTCCTCGGCGCTAAGCACTTCCCCACCGCGTCTGTGTCTCCAACGGCTTCCCGCCTGCTCCCCCCACCCATCAGGACCCTCAGAGACACACAGGGCACGTGCGTGGTCCCGCACCTGCTCCTGGCATTCCGGATGGAGGCCACCGTGCCCGGGCTGCCGCTGCCCCTGGGCGCATCCGGCTCCATCCCAGGCCCCCCACCAGCCACGCTCCCCGTCGTACCCCCTCCCTGCTCCCGGAACGTGCTCTCCAGCCCACCCGCACTGAAACACCTGCCATCTTCTACGGATTTGCCGGTGACCATTCGGTTCACACCCGTGGTGATGACTCAGTGAGCCCGGAGGGCGGGAACGAACCAAGCGGGCACTCGCTGTCGCTCCCCCGGCACTGGGTATGACGCCTAACGTGTAGCTGGCGCTTGACGTGTATTCCAAGAGTGAACACCGCTGCCGTCAGACAGCCGGGCCTGGATTCGGGTGCCGGACTCTCCTCCTCTCTGCCCGACGGAAGCACGTTTAGCGTTACTGTGCGCATCTAGTTTAGAGTGTGTCCCAAACACACTCTAACTCCTGGCATGGGGGCACCCGGGTGGCTCATTTGGTCAACTGTCCAACTGGCTCATGGTTCATGAGTTTGAGCCCCGCATCAAGCTCTGTGCTGACAGCTCGGAGCCTGGAGCCTGCTTCCGGTTCTGTGTCTCCCTCTCTCTCTCTGCCCCTAGCCTGCTTGTGCTCTGTCTCTCTCTCAAAAATAAACACTAAAAAATAATAATTAAAAATAAATCCTGGCATGAAAAAAATGGATGTATCTACCAGCTCTTAAGTAATCTGGGCAAAACACGCTTAAACCTAGCATTTGTTTGCGCTTTGGTAAATAAGAATGGTGCCCAAATGACTTATTAATGCGAAGAATTTCATTGTCTAAAAGGCAGTGATGACAGTACAGCGTGTTGGTGACGACGTGTGGAAAGTGGGACCTTCCGGGCTGCTGGCGGGGCCGTCCCCTCGAACAGGGGGCACAACCCAGCGGCCCGCTGCCGGGCACACGCCCGCACGCCGCCTCGCACGGGAATGTTCCTGGCAGCAGCGTTCACCGCAGTGGAAAGGCAGAAACAACCCAAATGTCCAGCAACAGATGAGCAAACAAACGGCGAGACACCCGCATGGCGGAGCCCTCGAGCCGCGGGACGGAGACCTCGAGAACACGGCGCTCAGCCCAAGCACCAGGGCATGAAGGCCCCGCAGCGCAGGGTTCCGTTCACACGGAAGACACAGATCAGGCAGCTCATCGAGACGGACGCAGGACGGCGTCGCCCGGGGTAGGGCTGGCGGGCGCAGGGCCTCTCTTCGGGGCGATGAAGACGTTCTGGACCTTGTGAGAAGCCACAGGCACAGCGGCCCATGAACGTGCTTCATGCCACTCAACTGTTTGCTCTAAAACGTCTTGTGACGGGCGCCTGGCGGGCTCGGTCGGTTAAGTGTCCCCCTCTTGACGTGGGCTCAGGTCATGACCTCACAGGGGTGATATGGAGCCCGGCAACGGCTTCAAGCTGGGCGTGGAGGCTGCTTGCGATTCTCTCCGCCCCCCTCTGCCCCTCCCCTGTGCGTGCTCGCTCTATATATAAACAAATGAGATCTTCAAGAAAAAAATAAAATCCCTTGTTATGTGAATTTCACCTCAATTTATAAAAAGGCTGTGACATTTTGAAAGAATTTCCTGTCTTTGCAAAATCTAATATTTTTCTTCTCCCTTTGATAAGGAGCAGACACACTTGGAAAAGTGCACGCGCGCACGCGCGCGCGCGCACACACACACACACACACACACACACACACAGGACCAACAGCGGCGGGGACTGCGGGCTCCCCGGGCAGGACGACGGAAAGCGCGGCCAGGGAGGCCCGAGCTGTCCAGGTCGAGCATCAGGCTGAAAGCGATCTGCCCGAATGATGACTTTGCAAGATTCCTGAACAATCATCCCTCCACAACGTGCGCTTAAAAGTACCTTATTTCAATGAAAACACGCAAAAATAAAACACAAGCCAGGCTTCAAATAAGTGTTTACTGGAATGACGCTGGGTCCCCCCAGAAAGCTTCCTAGAGCGTGTCTTGTTGCAAACTATGCCCTGTGCTTCGACCTCAAGGTACCTTTGGGGTGGTACCTTGACCACGCCCAGGACCGCCACAGGGCCACGCCCTCCTCGCCCCACCCACAGAAGGCTCCGCCCCTTTCTCGGCACAGGGCTCCGGGCAGCTGGTCAATGGTCATCCCAGGGAGAGGACCCCCTGTTGGAATGAAATTTAAATCCCTCAATAATTCAACCTAGTGCTTTGCTAAAGACCAAAAAAATAAAACAATAAATTTGCCACCCAGAACGTCCACAGCTTTACGACCAAATTTCTTACCATCCTGTCCATTTCCTGCAGAGCATTTATCTTTCAGAGAATTTTCACCCGAGACGTCCATTTTTTTCCTTGACTTACCTCTCGAAGTCCACGACTGAGAGGCTCACGGGCTGAGCTCCCGGCTCACACAGGGGCCCTCACCCTGCGCGCGGAGCACAGACGTGGTTCACGCATCTGACTCTGCAGCGAGGCAGGCGGAGGCCCATCCCCACCTCACCCACGAAGACACGGAGTGCTCCCGGGGTCGGGGCCTGATTCCCACACCCGGAAGCTTCCAGCTGGGCGCTGAGGGCCGAGCACTGGCCACCTCCAGGCCTATCTCCCAGGGCACGGCTTTGGGCAAGACGGATGGAAGCGGCAGTCAGCCCCCCTCGCTCCACCTCCACCTGCGAGGTTGACAGTGAGGCTCAGAGGGACCAAGCCGTGGGGCGCGCACTGCACCCACCAGCGCCCAGGGCGGAGGCGCTCCCAGGCGGGGGGCGGGCAGACTTCCCGCCATCCGCCCTCTGACGGGCGATGATCTTACTCCTCCCGCACACATCCATTACCATTTACGTAAATCACTTCCTAAGTGGCCCCCACGGCCCTCTTCCCCTCGGCTGCTCACTGTCCGTCATGCTGGATGCACGCAGCCAGCCCCACTGCCAGCAGAGGGGCGAGAGGCCGCCTCCACCGAGAACCACGGCGGGCGGCCGGGGGGCAGGGCGCGCCCGGGAGAGAAAGCACCTGGGGGGCTGGGTGTGGGGCTCTCCAAAAAGTACACGGTTCAAGTCACTAGATTAAATCAATAGACAACTAAATGCAACAAACACTTAGTAAGAAAGAAAACAGTACGGTCACCGGTCACCGTAACAGACCGAAGATGACCAAGGTGATTCAGGGCAGTGAGATTCAGACCTCACAACCGATGAGGGAGACAGACAGACTTCCGGGCAAGACGCACCGCGTGCCATACATGTGCAAAGGGAACGCAATGGATATTTTTCCTCCTGGATTTCCTAGACCTGCCTTAAGTGTAGCCCGTCTAGAAAACAGAAAAATCACCCCGCTGCTCCTTCCTCACCCACCGTCATCAGTGCTCCCCACCCCTGCATGCAGGCTTCCCTCCACGCCCTCCGCCCTGCTCCCTCCCGGCCCCGCACACCTGCTAGACAGGGGCCCCCACGCCCTGGAGAGGAAGGCAGCCCCTCCCGTGCCCACAGCACCCATGGCCTCCGGTCCAAGCGTCCGACAGCACAGGACCTACCCGGACCCGTCTCTCTTCTCAACGGGTCGTCTGCCTTCAGGCTGGTCCCTGACGGTCCTCTGCCTTCGAGACACATCAATAACAAAACAGGTGACTGGGAAAGGTCTTATTGTAGAAGGAGAAGCCTAGCGGATTAATGGAGCATAACGACCAATGCCCCGCGACAGGCGGAGACAGGCCTCCTGAGGCAGCAGGGGTGAGGCGTGAGCGTCCCCGGGTCCTCAGGCCCGACAAGGAGCAGGCTCGTCAGATCAAGCCTTCGGGTCTGACCATTAATTCACAGAAAATCCACACGGGACGGAGGAATACGCTGGACCACACCAAGGTGTCACCGGCCAATCCAGACCGCGGGAACCTGCAGACCCAGCCAGCGTCTGTCCCCAAGGGGCAGGGAGGAGGCGAGAACACGGGGCGCATCACCGCTACACAGACACAGGGTTTCTCTGGAGGGACAAGTGTCCAGAGACGGTGGGAGGGGCCGCCCACAACTGTCCACGCACGGTTTTACCTTCAGTGGCAAACTGCGTGGTGCACGAGTTTCACATCCATAAAGCTGTCATTTTGTTCTTAAGTTTATTCGTTGATGTGAGAGCGCGAGCCCGAGCGAGCGCACGCAGGCGCCCAGGCAGGCTCCACGCGGTCAGCACAGAGCCCGACGCGGGGCTCGAACCCCCGAGCCGTGAGATCATGACCTGAGCTGAAGTCGGACGCTTAACCCACGGAGCCAGCCGGGTGCTGCGGCAAAGCTGTCGTTTTTAAAAGATTTTGAAAAGACACAAGCAGCACTCACTCTGTGGGCCGCACCGCGATCCTGACTCGGCCACCGGCTAAAATCTACACCGCGTGTGTGACTGGGTGGATGTGCAGAGCAGCTCTCTAAACTGGTGACTAGGGGGACCCCGAAGGAGGACTCGGGGGACGGGGGAGTGGCAGACAGACACCCGTACCCTGCAGAGCTCACGCCTGGAGATTTGTAAATAGAACCGCATGACTCGGTCCGCACCAGAACAAGGGGCGGGGATGGCAGAGGGGCCAGGGGTCTCGGGGGGCCGGTGGGGGCGTCACACATGCTTCCATTCCTTCCCGGCCTCCACCCAACCCAGGCTGGGCCCCGCAGGCGACCTCCCGCAGGGGGACTCCAGTCTGTTCCTAACGCCGCTGCCACAGGCGCTGAGGCCCCTCCTCCCCTCCTGGCGCAAAGTCCTCCCGAGACTCCAAGCCCATGCTGACATCCCCACCCCCAGCCTGCACCTGCCCGCCCCCCTCCCCCCCTACACCTCCTCAGGCACCTGCACCAGCCCCTGTCCAGCAGGGCCCCCGCCTCCCCGCACCCTCCCCCGTGGCCCGTCTTCAGCAGGAACCCCAGAGGCGCTTCAGAACCACCTGACCGGTGCGGGTCTTGTTCTGACCGTCCATCTTCCGTCCCGCCAGCTCCTGACTGTTCTTCCCGAGAGCCTTCACAGCTCAAGGTTCCGTTGTAACGACCGGCCTCGGACCCGCCTCGGACCCGCCGGGGCGCCTTCCACGTGTCATCCGACGCCTGCGCAGGGAGCCACGTGCTTCGACGCTTAGCAAACTGCCTGATTCTCGAAGCGGCAGCACACGTCAGGAACAAAGCATCCCCCACGGTGTCCCCTCCACCCTCAGTCACCGACGGGGTCACTCTAGGGCCACCATGCACAAACTATAAGCAGAAAATTGTGTCCCGGTTCCACCCGGTAGGACTGGGCTCCTCGTGTGGGGACAGGCCTTGCCTGGTCTCTGTCACGTCACTCCTGTCCACGTGACCGTGCAAGGTGGGTCCCCCACTGTGAGTCCCGCGTGAGCGGGTCTCACCGCCACACTGCGCTGGCCTCAGGTCCTTTCTGGGGCTCTGAGCTTTCACGTCCCTGGTGTTGAACCTCACAAGGTGGCCGCCGGTGCCAGGCACCTGCCAGAGGCTGTTCATCAGGGACATGGGTTTCTAGGCGTGTTTTTTAAATCCCTCACCGCTTGCAAAGACCGAGGAGCGAGGGGCAGGCCGGGCGCCCGTGCTCGCGCCCCAAGGGGCTGCTGGGCAGAGGCAAGAGGGCGACTCCGACGCGGCAGGAACAGGCATCGGCAGCAGGCGCCCACAGGTGCAGGGTGCCTGCCCATCTCCTCTGATCAGAGCGCTCCCGCCACCCGCTCATTCTCTCTCTGGGGACGAGGTTCAGAGAGGCTCAGCGAACACCCAGTCAGGAAGCCAAGATTCAAGGGAGGTCAGCCCGATCTGGACCTGTGCCCCGGGGCCGGGTCACGGTGGGGGGAGGGGGAGACACGATGCCACCTGACGGCTCTGGGGGCTGCGGGCACCTGGCACCGGCCTCTGCCCAGAGTCGCTGTGACTCTGCGCCCTCCTGTGCCTTCTCCCCACCCTCACCGGCATTTCTCCGCCATCCCTGTTTCCACAAACAAGCGCTGCTGCTAAAGCCCGGGAGTCACCGGTCCTGGGCCTGGGCCGTGACGGCCGCCAGCCCGCTGCATGTGGAGGACACGCATGTCCTGCACAAGCTGGGCCAAAGCAAGGGCGACCACGGGGCCTGGGAGTGCGGCGAGCAAAGTCCCCCCGCGGGGCTCCCGCCGCCGAGTTCAAGAGGCCCCTCGGTCCCCGGCAGGTGCACGGGGTCCCGCCAGCAAGCAAACGGGACCTTGTCAAGAAAAAGGCCCAGTGGCCATATTGTTTCCCTCCGACGCAATGCTGACAAGCCTCTCGAATGACCCTGACCTATGACCTTCGGTATTCTGTTTTTACGTGCGAACTTCCTAGTGGTAGAGCTCAGAGCCCAGGCGCCCGAAATAACTAGAAAGGATGGGCTTCAGTGACAGTGAAAGAGACTCAGGCACGGAGCCGCCCTGTGACCGAGTCCGGCAGGCGTGACGGCTCACGACGGGCCTGCGTGTGGCTGCGGGTCTGAACGGCGGACACGCTTCCCGGGGAAGGTCCTGCAGCCCCTTCCCAGTCCTCCGCCCCAGCTCTGGGGGACGCTGCCACAGGCCACATTCGGAGCGGCGGGGACCCCTGGCCGGAGCAGCAGCAAGAGTGTCGCTCAAGGGAGAGGGCCGCCGTCTGTCAGACCTGGGAGCTGCACCGGGAGAGGGGACCCCGACAGACCAGCCCGGCGCGTTGGGATTTGTCGCAAAGTTCGCGCTGGGGCACCGCACTCTCCCCTCCCAGGAACGGGCACCCCCCGCCCCCCGGTCTCCCAGGGGAACGCAGGTGCACCACCAGGCATGGCGCTAGGCTCACCCTCCACTCCCCTCCCACCCCCACTCCTCACCCCTGGCTCTCACCCCCGCAGCACAAGGCAATCACCCGGGACATATGCCAAATTTCATTTCTAGGGTCTGTGGGCGACTCCTCGGCCAGCTGCAAGGCAAGGGAAGGGGCCCCAGCTCCCCCCGGCCCCCTGCCCTGTCCTCCGGCTCACTGCGGCCTTCCAGCCCCTTCTCCAGAGCCCGCCTCCAACTCCACGTGTCCTAGTGCCACACGGGCTTCTGCCCCCCACCGCTCCTCACGTGTGTTAACACGGCCACCGGCTGCCACGTTCGGCAACTGTGGTGGCGCAGAGGAGGACGTGGGCAGCCCCCTGCCACCGTCCGGGGCTTCCTCCCTGGGGGAAGGCAGGGTCAGGCCACCGCGCAGGGACCCAGCCCAGTGCTCCCAGAGCATCTGGTCTCCAGCTCTCAACAACCCTGAGGCCAGGGTTACCCCTCACCTTCCGGGTATGAAAACCGAGGCTCAGAAAAATTACACCCCTGGCCAGAGGCCAGTGAGGGGGGGTCTGAGGCCCAGAAGCGAGCAGACATGCCTAGTGGAGCCCACCTGTGGTGAGCACAGGATGCGATCAAACCTGGGCCCGAGCAGACCGGATGGTGCCCGTGGGGGGTCCTGCCCATCACTCCACCCGCAGCCACTCCCGGCTGGGCCGGGGTGGGAGTCCTGCTGTCTCAGGCCCCAGAACAAACCGGCACACGACACTCCAGCAAAGCAGACAGGGCCTCCGGTGGGCTGCCCACCCCCCCCCCACACGTGTGTGCGGCCTGGGCTCCCAGGGACGGGGCCCGGGGGACCACTGGCTCCTTCCTCAGCCCCGCGTGGCACAAGTCAGCGGAGGAGTAAACGCACCGCAGGATGTGGACACGAGGGACCGAAGCCAGCCAGGCCCAGCTCCCTACGCTCAGGTGCGGAAACTGAGACCCAGGGCGCGGACGCCGACTCCCCGTCTGTCCACTGCCTGAGCTGTGACCTGGAGGAAAGGACGAGGACTGAAAGGTGGGGTTTCAAGTTCAAGGAGACCCTGCTTCCAGCCAGCACCAGAGGGAGCAGCGGTGCCGGAGCCCCGTTGGTGCAAATCAGTGCCAGTCTCTCAGAGACCACGCTTGCGTCCTCAGACCTGATGAGGAATTTAGGAAGAGCCAAGCCGCGGAAGACGCAGCAGGCTTAAAATGTGTGAGCCCTGGGGCGCCTGGCTGGTTCAGTCGGTGGACCGTGCGACTTGGGGCTGTGAGTTCGAGCCCCACATTGGATGGAGAGTTCACTTAGATAAAATCTAAAAAATAATAATAATAATAGTAAGTAAGCAAAAGAAAATGTTTGTGCAGACCTACAAGCATCAATGAAAGAACTGCCTGGGGCCCGGGCGATGCCCCCCTGACGTGCCCAGCCCTGCTGGGGGCCTGGTGTGTCAGGGCCGTGATGGAGAACCACCCTCCCTTCACTTGCAAAAGTCTCCAGGGCAGGTGACAAACTGTCTGGTCACCCAGGGCGCCGCGGTTTGGTCATGAAGAGTGAGGACCCCCAAGACCAGTTGGTGGTTTTTGGTTTTTAAACTTTGAGAGAAAAAAGCAGGGAAACAATTAGAACAGTGTAGCTGAGGGGTATTTTCACCGCCCGGAGTGCCCAAGGCCTCGGCACCGCGCGTGGGGCTCGGGGGGCGCGCGGACGGCGGGCAACACGGTGGGGGGCAGAGCACACGGAGGGAGGTGACCCAGGGGAGGAGTCCCCGCCCACACCTGGGGTGACGACTCAGGGTCCCAAGTGCTGTCCACGTCTCCTATGCGTCGCAAACACCCCTTCTGCTCAGAGCACCACAACCACCAAGATTCTTCTGCAACGGAAAATTCTAGATGCAAAGGGGTCTGTCTACAAATGCTAAAGACAAATGTGTCATAAATAAAATCACAGACAAGTGGGCCTCCAAACGGCCTTACTCAACACAACGGAGGTGTCCTGACAATGGGGTTCTTTCCAGAAAACGGGGCGGGTGTGTACACATACTCCGGAAGAAAGCGATTTAAAGACTAAATGTCTACAGCAAGGCCACGGGGGGGGGGGGGGGGGGGGGGGGGGGGGGGGGGGGGGGGGGGGGCGGTGCTAGCTTAGAGACAGGTCGGGGAGCCCCACAGGGAATACAGCCAAACGTACGTGTGAACTTTTATTAAAACACACGATCCCAAAGGGCCACCGTGAGCCCACCTGAGGTCCCGGGAGAAACGGCTCGGGGGGTGTTGGGCGTGAACGTGGTGCGGAGATACAACTGTCCCTTTTCCGAAGTCGCGGCACGCAGGCGTCTGGAAGTGGCGTTAGAGGACTTCGGCAAAGACCAAGGGGGAGGGGCACGGGTGAGGCCGCGGTCCGGCCTGGTCCCTGCTGGGGCCTGGGGCGGAAACCGGGGACAGCCCTGGGCCCATCTCTCTGCTTTGTGGACTATTTCACAACACAAACTATTAAGAAAAATCAAGTGTTCTATTCTGAACATCCACAGTAACCACTCCCCGAAACCAAGACCTGTGTCACCAGGCTAGCGCGCCGCGGCATGGGGACGCTCGTCAGGAGGGTAAGCCTCCTGGTGGCGCTCGAAGCTCTGACACCGAACCGAGAGGTTAACAAGCACTGAAGTCCTGCTCCTAGGCCACTTAGGTCCTGGGAGGGGACGCGCTCACACACCGTCCTCCGACACGCTTACCTAACCGTGTCCGCAAGGTCTGGGACAAAGGGGCGCCGGGGTCGCTGGGTCTGAAGCATCCGACTTCAGCTCAGGCCATGATCTCATGGTTCGAAAGTCTGAGCCCCATGTCAGGCTCTGCTTGGACAGTGCAGGGCCTGCTTGGCATATTCTCTCTCTCTCTCTCTCTCGGAGCAGAGGCCATTGCCTGATGGCCAAAGTCGCCCTCACTGGGACCCCAGGACGCACCTTCGCCGACAGCTGGGGTGGGGGGGGCGGAAGTGGGGCGCAGGAGCAGTTAAACAGCACTGGGAGCCACACTGGAAGCCGGCGATTCCCAAAGTGGCAAGGCCCTCAGACAACTCCGAGCCAACACTGTGTGTCACAAGTTACTTTGTTGCAACGCTGTGAGGAGTTAAACACAGTAGCCAGCGCACCACAAAACCAAAAGAAACAATCTCCTGGGCTCCCCCAGACTTTAAGACCTTTAGGTTGTTCAAAACAAACACACAGCCAATACAAAATACCGCGAACCTGATCGTCTCCCAAAGTTCAGGGTCACTGGAGACCCCCCGGTCCGGAACCACTAGCTCTTTTGATGAGCTAAAACCACTGAGGGGGGTAACATCTTCAGAGTCCAAACATTAACTCACAGATCGTAACAGCATCTGTAACGGGCCTAACATTTATCTACTGCGAACGCTACCTTTTGAGTTAATTTACTAAGTTGCTTCCTAAGTGTATTAAAACTGAAAGTAGCAAACCTATTTGTAATTCCTCTACAATCCAAATGGACTGTCTTTTCATTATCGTAAATTAGGAAGTGTAACAATAAAAAGAGTTTCAGCGAAGAAGCCATTCCAAAAGTTCCTTCTAGGCCAACCGAATCGCCCTCGTGAGCAGAGTACAAGTGAGGGGCGCCGGCCTCATGATCAGAGCGCACGGGCGCAGCCTGAGACCGGGCTAACTCCCACCCTGCCGTCAGCCCACAGCCACCCATCCGACAGACCCGTGTGTTTGTGCAACGGAAGCCATCGGGTTCCAGGCTTATCTGTGAGCCTCCGGGCCCTCTCCCCAGCTCGCCACAGCGTAGACAGAGGCCCACAGCGCAGCAAGCTTCTCCCGAAAGCTGTCCGTGACCAGAAATGAGCCTGGAGACCAGGAGGAAGACAGGTCTTCGGAAATAAGAGGCGAGAAGACACCCGTGAGCAGAGCACACAGTTCGGGTGACACCTGAGCGCATGCGCACCGCAGGCCAGCCTAGATGTAACAGGTACTTCTGGCTGTGGGTCAAGGTCAAAAGGACTGAAAGCCACTTCTTTAAGGAGAGTGTGGGCAGTCAGCTTGGGATCAGACAAATCGTCCTAATGCTCACCGGCCATTTGACCTTGGCAGGACTCTTAGCCCATCGGAGCTTCCGCCGGCTACCTTCAGAAGGAACACGGCCAATTTCGCAAGCCGCCCTATGCCTTAATTAACGTGAGGCACAGCACAGAGGCTTGACCCTCCTCAAGGTTCCTCACTTTTCCCAGACCTTCAACTTTTAAACTGAAGATCTGAAAAAGTCTCCGGCGTGGTCTTGCTGGGTTCCTGCAAGGCGTTCCTGGGGGTCCTCGCTCTGCTAGGCGAGGGGCGAGGGGAAGGGAGGGAAAGCTGCCCGCCCAGGGTCTCAAGCCGTCACATCTGCCCTCAGGGCTGTGCCAAGAGTCCACCCCACCAGCCCTGAGTCACCTCCCCGATGTAGGATTAAAACCATTCTTCAAATCAAATTGCTGCGAGCCCTGAAGGGTTTATAAGTTGGTGGGGCTCAGTCTTGGAAAAGCTTGCAAATTAAGGGACACCAGAGAGAAGACACTCCAAATTCACAAGGCACAGGGCGGTTGTCGAACAGCCACAGCGACGAGGGACCCGGGTCAAGGAAGCTGAGCAGATCAAGAGGGGCTTCCAGACCCCTGATCTCCGGCGGGCGGAGCCAGGGCCCCACCAGCACCCCATCAGCACGCAGCTGGCGGGGGCCTGGAATGCACCCCGCACGGGCCGGGCCTGCAGCCTCTGGAGCCTGGCGGACAAAGGGGACAGGCGATGCCCTGTCCAAGTGGCAGGGCCAGCCGGGAAATTAGGGAGCCACGTGCCTGGCGGGAGGAGGAAAAAGCTTTACAACACTTGACCGTTTTCTTGGCCCAGCAACTCCAACGCCCTTCCCCGCGCATTTAAAACAAGGGGGGACATGTGTTACTCCTTGAAGTTTTTTAGAACTTTTCCAAAGAAAGAGAGCAGACTGGTAGAAAGGGGTGCTAAGGGAGTCAGCACCTTCCTCACCAGCTTCTAGTAAACTGTAAAAGGCAATTAGCACTTGAATAAGGAGCCGGCGGGTCTGGAATGAGAAGGAGCCGCACGCAGTTTTAGGGGCTTGGGGGGCCGCTTCCCAGGCCTCTCCGCCCGCAGCCCTAACCCCCAGCGGGAATCGGCCCGGATCCAGCGTTTCCAGACTTTCCCCCGGAGCAGGGGCCGCACAAGCGCTGGCAACGAGAAAAACGAAAGCGAGTGCGCTCCAGGCCCGCCGGGCTCGGTCTGGCGCCGGGGGCCGCGCGTCCCCGGCCCCCCGCCGTCCGCACCCCGGGCTCGGCGCCGCCCCCGGGCCCGGACCCCCGCCGGCGCCCAGGGCCCGGGCCCGCGGGGCGCAGCGGGGCCCCGCGGCGGGGCAGCGGGCGAGGCGGGCGCGGGCCTCGGGCCTACACGCGGGCCCCGGCGCCGGCCTCCGGCTCCACCCGCGGGGCGCGGGCGCGGGAAGGGCCCAGGCCGCGCGGGGCGCCCCGACGACCCGGGGCCCGAGAAGGCCGAGCCAACGGCCGGCGGCCCGGCCCCGCCGCCACCCCAAGCCCCCCCCCGGCCACCCCGGCCGCCCGCGCCCCGCGCCCCGGGCCTCGCCCTGGACCCCCGGCCCGCGCCCCCCGCCGCCCCGGCCCGCGCCCCCCGCCCGCCCGCCAACCGCCGCCGGGCCGGCGCCCCCCGCACAGGGACTCACCGGGGCCGGCTCCCGAGTACATGGTGGCGCCGCCGAGGGGCTCCGGGGCCGAGGGGCGGCCGTGCGCGCGCCACGGGCCCCGACGCCGCGAGCCGCGAGGGAGCCGCCGGCCGCACGATCCGCCCCGGCTCGGCCGCCTCGCCAAACAGGTTTACCCGACGCGGCCGGGGCGGCGGGCGGAGGCGGCGGGCGGGC